>JAJJWW010017253.1:0-46299 GCA_023531295.1 Papaver armeniacum
TACATTGGGACCTGCAACCAATCTTAGTCGCTTCGAGTTGAAATAAACAAACTCACTCCTTAACCTCTACAGCTCTACTGCACTGCTTGGATTTATATTAGATTCTAGCAAGTGTTTCTCAATGTCATTATTTATCCTTGTATGAAAAAATTTTGAACTCCAATTAGGATTGTGAAATATTCATACCCAATCCAACCGCCAGCTGTTCGTCCTTACGAGCTTTTGCACCCTATCTGTTTAAAATCTCAGCCCTGAGAGTCGGAATAGAAAATTTGAATTTCACTTTATTAATTGCTACGTGTTGAATACAAAAATTCCTGGAAATAACATCAATTGTTTCGCCATAACTTTACAGTATTCAGTGTTTGGATCAATAGCAACTATTGGTGCCATGGTGGGTGCGATAACAAGTGGTAAAATTACCGACTCCATTGGCCGAAAAGGGGTGAGTTGATTAACAATGGAAGTTGCTTTGAGATACAATTTATTTTGGGATTTTGACTTACCATTTTTTTCTTTCCTAATCCACTTCCTGTTTCGTAACTTGTTGTTGACTTGAACAGGCAATGAGGGTGTCGGCTGTTTTCTGCATTGAAGGATGGTTAGCTATCTACTTCTCCAAGGTGTTTATTTCATCATCTCAAGTCTCAAGAATCATAAATTACAGAGTAGTTCACTAGTACTTTTATGACACAAGCAGTAAGCATCTGATTCATTATATGGTTGTTAATTATCACAGGGGGTTGTATCACTTTACATTGGAAGAGTGTGCTCAGGTTATGGCATGGGTCTCCTCTCTTATGTGGTGCGCTTATACTTTTTTCCTACCTTTACTTATTTTGCTGCCAATTGTCATAGATAGTGAATAAAAGACTTTTGCTGAATGAGCAGGTACCCGTGTTCATAGCTGAAATCGCACCGAAGCATCTTATAGGAGGCCTTGCCACTTTGAATCAGGTATGGAATAGACACCAAGTCCGTTTTTCTTCCCTCTTTATTTTAAAATTAGAATAAGACAGTTGGTCTTGTACTAAGTAAGTATTAGCTTTTAAGTTCAAAACTACTCACTATCAACTTGTTTTCCAGCTCATGATTGTTACAGGAGTATCGTTTACGTTCATTATAGGAACAGTTGTGTCATGGAGAACACTAGCATTGATTGGTAGGTTTTACCTACTCCAAAAACTAAACATGTCAAGTCATAGAAAGAGCAAGAGATTGACAGGTGGCAAGGATTATGAAAAGACAAGGTAGAGAATAATGGAAGTTTTCTTATTATTGAAAAACTTGAGAATACCATTCGGTTCTTTGTGACTAAATAGGGAGAAACAGATTTACTCCCAAAATAAAATCTTTCCTAACTAAAATATATTCTAACCATATATACAAAATACAATATATATATACATATCTCTCAATACTCCACCTCAAGTTGGAGCATGGAGATCACGAATACTCCCCCTCACGAATGCCCAAACTGAGGACGGCCAAGAGCTTTGGTGAAAATGTCTGCAAGCTGAGCAGTTGTGCGAACATGAGAAGTAATAATAGCACCGGATTGAATTTGATCGCGGACATAATGACAATCAATCTCAATATGTTTGGTGCGTTCATGAAAAACTGGATTAGCAGCAATATGAAGTGCGGATTGACTATCACAATAAAGGCGCATAGGATGAGAGTGAAACACACCTAGAGATTTCAATAATGCCTTTCGCCACGTGAGCTCACTACAAGTATAAGCCATGGAACGGTACTCGGCCTCCTCAGAAGAACGAGACACGAGTATGTTGCTTCTTTGTCTTCCAAGATATAGGTGAACCTCCCAAAAAAATGAAGTAACCAAGAAGTTTAACGACGACTAAGAGGGCGGGGAGGCCCAATCAGAATCACAATAAGCAGTAAGTTGAAGAGCACTATCCTTATGTAAAATAATCCCTTGACCCGGATGTCTCAGATAACGAAGAACTCGGAGAGCAGCTTCCCAATGAGATACCCGAGGAGACTGCATAAATTGAGCCAATACATGCACCGCGTAACACAATTCGGGACGAGTAATGGTCAAATAAATCAAACGTCCAATAAGCCGACGGCAAATCTTGGGATGAATCGAATACGGTGGTCCATCATCTAGAGCTAAACGATGATGTTGCTCAATGGGTGAAGAAGGCTGGTTTCGCTCCAAGAAGTCCAGTCTCAGACAAAATGTCCAAGGTGTATTTCCGTTGAGATAAAAAAGACCATCAGTTCCTCGAGACATTTCAATACCAAGAAAATACTTGAGATTGCCCAAATCTTTCATATGAAAACAACTGCTTAAATATGATTTAAAAGCAGTAATCGCAGCGGAATTGTTCCCAGCAATAATCAAATCATCGACATAGACAAGTACATTAATAGAATTCTCACCTCGTCGCGAGTAAATAAAGAATAATCAGCATAAGATTGTACAAATCCAAAAGCCTTAAGAGCACCTGCAAGCTTAGCAAACCAATTACGAGGAGCTTGACGAAGACCATATAAAGATTTATGGAGGCGACACACTTTACCAGGAGAATTAGTCGAATATCCTGGAGGAAGTTGCATATATACTTCCTCATCAAGATCCCCATGTAGAAAAGCATTGTGAACATCCATTTGATGTAACTCCCAATCACGAGCGACTGCGACTGCTAAAAATGTTCTAACTGAAACCATTTTAGCTACGGGAGCAAATGTTTCATGATAATCCACACCTTCCACTTGTCTATTACCGAGGACAACCAAACGAGATTTATACCGCTCGACAGTACCATCAGAATTATATTTAATTTTATAAACCCATTTACAACCAATAGCCTTCTTCCCCGGAGGAAGATCCGTAAGAGATAACGTGCCATTTTTATCAAGAGCACTAATTTCCTCAGACATAGCTACACGCCAAACGGGAAGACGAACGACTTGAGATAACTTGTAGGTTCTTTAAGAGTAGTAATCGCCGCCAAAAAATGAGTATGATTAGCAGAAAAATTTGCACAAGACACATAATTAGTTATAGGATAAGGCGTACCTGAAGACGTTGACGAGTGAGGAATGGAGGAGCTGGGGTCTATTGCTTCGATAATATTACACACATAATCTTTTAACCTAGTATTAGGAACCCGTGGACGAGCACTGCGTCTAACCGTCGTATCAGAAATGTCACTGATAGGAACATGACTTTCTGTAGCTGATGATAAAACTCCCGGAAATCCTTCTGGAGAAATGTTGTCAGGCAGTCCAGTACTACCAGGTGAGTCACAACCTGACGCAGTCTGTATACACACTCCAGACGAGTCACCATGTTCAGAAATGTTACCCGTCGCCGCATTCTGCATACAAATTCTAGGTTCTAAAATTTCACTTGTCCCCACTTTTTGCTTACCTACTCTAGATGAGACAAAAGTCTCTGAATTATCACATGGCCTACTTTGTTTACTTACTTCAGATGAGACAAAAGTCTCTGAATTTTCACATGACTTTCTTGTCACGTTCGGTGACGTACTCACAATTTGTGAAGCTCCTGTCACGCATGTACCGCCTGAACAGACACCGGGCACTTTCTGCATATTAGCACCGTAGTTGGTGCTCCCCCTATCCCCCAAATTCACAGTAGATATGTCAGAAGATAAGTCTGTCTGCCTTGTAGAGATTAACCTGTCAACCAACTCATCTTGGCAATCTTTGTTATTACCATCTACCGAAAAAGCTGTATAGGGAAATTTGTTTTCAAAGAAAATTACATCATGAGACACAAAAAATTGTTTCGTTTCCAAATCAAACAATTGCCAACCCTTTTTTCCATAGGGATAACCAACAAATATACAACGTCTACTCCGTGGATTAAACTTGTTTCGATCACGGGGGACAACACTTGCATAGCACAAACATCCAAATACTCGCATAATAGAATAAATAGGAGGCTTTCTATGTAACAATTCATATGGAGTTTTACCATTAAGCAAGGTGGTAGGCGTCCGATTAATAATATAAGCCGCACTTAGAATGCATTCACCCCAAAATCGAAGAGGTAAATTTGCTTGAAATCGCAAAGCACGCGCTACATTCAATATATGACGATGTTTGCGTTCAACTCGCCCATTTTGCTGTGGTGTATCCACACATGAAGTTTGAAATTCTATTCCTTGTTCGAGGAAAAAAATGGAATCAAAGGACGAAATTAGTACCATTATCGCTGCGAACCCGCTTAACTTGTCTATCAAATTGTGTCTTAGCTATAGCACAAAAATTCTGAAAATTACGCACCACCTCGGTTTATGTGCCATTAAATATACCCACACACAACGAGAGTAATCATCAACAATAGTAAGAAAATAGTGTGCACCACAAGAAGATGAAGTACGATACGGACCCCATACGTCACAATGAACTAAACTGAAGATGTCTTTAGCTTTATTCTCACTAATAGGGAAACTAGCACGAGTTTGTTTAGCCTTAAAACAAGTATCACATGGTTCATTGAGAAACTTCTGACAATCAACCTTATTCATACTAGGAAGCAAAGAAATAATCTTATTAGAAGGATGGCCTAAACGCCTATGCCATAAGTAATAGTCTTCACCAGTGGTAACTCGATTTGCCATAATCTGCGCTCCATTGTGGAAGATATAGACCCCATCTCGTTCCTCTCCAACACCAATCAATGTCTTCGTAGTGCGGTCCTGTATCACACACAACTTATCAGTCAAAGTGACAATACATTTCAAATCCTTAATCAAACATGCTAACGAAATCAAGTTACAGTGAAGATCAGGAACATATAAAACACGATATAATCTCATATTGTCTCCAAACACCACAGTGCCTTCACATGGAGCAATTGTGTATGTGCCGTTCGGAAGTTTTACCGAACAAGATCCTATTTGATATGTTGTACACAAAAACTCTTTCCTTCTGTCATATGCCTTGAAGCTCTGTATCAAGTATCCACTTACTAGAAATATTTTCTTCGAACCATCCTTATTCGAAAAATTAAGTATATTCACAATTGCTTCCCACTGTGCATCATTGATAGTATTAGCAAGTGGTAATCGATCTTGTGACGAAAGACATCTTCCATTTGAATTCGCATCAATATTCATAAGTGCGGTATTAACAACAACTTGTCCATCTTGTTCATAATTATCACCATTCAATTTCACTGGATTACTTACATCCTTCAAATCATACGGGTATGATGATTTCTCCCGTAAAATTGAATCAAATTTAGGTTTAACATTAAAAGTAGATTCTTCCCAAGCCATGACGCTAAAAGAAAAATTACCTTCTTATTTTCAATTATTTAGGTTATTTCGATTCTGGCTCAGATGCCATGAAAAGACAAGGTAGAGAATAATGGAAGAATACCATTCGGTTCTTTGTGACTAAATAGGGAGAAACAGATTTACTCCCAAAATAAAATCTTTCCTAACTAAAATATATTCTAACCATATATACAAAATACAAAATACAATATATATATACATATATCTCATTAGATTACCATGCTGATAATTGACTAAAAGTCGGTATTAATTGCAGGAATTCTTCCATGCTTTGTTCTACTTTTTGGTCTATTTCTCATCCCAGAGTCTCCTAGATGGCTGGTAAGTCAAACTTTAGCATGCCTATATATGTTTAATCAAGGAAGATGAATTATTATATTGACAACATATCAACAAATTATGCGTCCTTGTTCCAGGCAAAAGTCGGACAACAAAAAGAGTTTCAATTGGCATTACGCAAACTCCGTGGTAAAGATGCTGATATTTCCCAGGAAGTCGAAGATATTCAAGTCAGTTTAACTTATATCTCACTTCTGAAACTAAAATTATTGAAGGTAGGGGTAATGAAGAACTGACCATGTAAAGTTGCTCTTGACAGGACTACCTACAAACTCTTCAACACCTTCCGAAGTCCCAAATGCTTGATTTGTTTCAGAAGAGATACTTGGTTTCTGTCACTGTGAGTCTTTAGTTTTAGCTGAATAATGCAATGAAGTAGTGCCATGAATGATAACAGCTTAATTTCGTAATCAGGTTGGTGTTGGTTTGATGGTGTTTCAACAATTTGGAGGAATCAATGGAGTCTCATTTTACCTAAGCCACATATTCGAGTCTGCAGGTAAAATCCATTTGGTTCTGTAAACCTTTTTTGTTGCCTAATGCCCTGTAATAACGGTTTTTTCTTAAACGTTATATTCCAGGATATCCATCTGCAATGGGTACAGTTATCTATGCCTGTATTCAGGTGGTTTCCAGCTCTCAATCTAAACTCTGAAATCCAAACCCCATTTTAAACCCAAATTGTGAACTATTTTTATGTATCATACTCTGTAGATTCCAATAACAGGAATAGGAGCAACTTTAATGGATCGAGCTGGAAGAAGGCCTCTTCTGTTTGTAAGTAAATCAATTCCACTGGTCTCTGTAAAACAAAACACTTGTACTACTCTATCCTCATGAACTTAAGAAACATTGATTCGGTACACCAGGTCTCTGCATCTGGATTGATCATCGGCTGTCTCTTAGTTGCAACTTCTTTCTACATGAAGGTAACCCATTGATGACCTACAGAACTTTTGGCACCCGAAGCTATGTTTCTTCTTACTGAATATATCCTGTTTTTTACAGGCTCATGAATTGTCCCTTGAGTGGGTACCTGCACTCACTCTCACTGGCATACTGGTAAGCAAGAAATTAATAGAAGTCATTGTGTACATGAAGTCTGTCATCTTTATACTTAATGTTTACTGGCTGATTTTTTGTTGTGATCAGATGTATGTTGGTTCGTTCTCCGTGGGGATGGGTGCAGTTCCTTGGGTTATAATGTCAGAGGTAAACTTAATAGAAAAGCTTGTCTTTCTCATTGAAACTGTGAAGTTTAGATTTCCCGATTCTTAACTGAATATTGAGTTTTTCATTTCAGGTATTCCCCTTCAATGCGAAGGGAACAGCAGGAAGTTTTGTTACGCTGGTGAACTGGTTTGGGTCATGGGTAATTTCTTTTACATTCAACTTCCTCATGAGCTGGAGCTCTTACGGTAAGTACAAAAAGGCCAGCATATCACTCGTTTAACTAGTTAATCTTCAGCAACGAATATTCTTTGAAAATATCATCAATGACTATCAGTTGTTTTTGTCATCACGGTCTGTTGAATTACTGAGAAAAAAAGATCTGACTTGCTATAAAATTTGGAATTGTCAGGTACATTTCTACTCTACGCCACGGTTAATCTATTAGCAATTTTATTTGTTGCAAAGATAGTACCAGAAACAAAAGGCCGAACTCTAGAAGAAATTCAAGCTTCCATGAACTGATTGTAGAAGGGCAAATGAATGGTGGTCTTAAAACCATTGTTTGAGAAAGTAGTCATTCCAAATTTTTTTCTTCTTATCCTATTTCTGTTTTTAAATTAAAGTTGAGAAAAGAAAGAAGAGAGTGTAGTAGCATTAAATTTTTCAGGTAACATGAGAAAAGAAAGAAGAGAGATTGTAGAAGTGAAGCATTAAATTTTCCTATTTCTGTTTTTAAATTAAAGTTGAGAAAAGAAAGAAGAGAGTGTAGTAGCATTAAATTTTTCAGGTAACATTTTTGAATATCAAAACCAAACCTTCTGTGTTGGCCTATATTTTTAACTGTAGCCCTGTGATGCCAATTCTTATGTAGCAGCACTGTAACCATTATGTGTGTTGTCATGGGCTTTCTGTTTTTGTTTTCCGAACTCAAGTTAAGAGTTCCTCTGTGTAAATGTTTTTGAGTTTAGAATCTAGACGTTAGGCATAGAAATTAGAGTGAAGGGGTTAGTTTTAGGGTTTCACGAATTGGAGGTTTCAGGTTCAGGGGTTTGGGTTAGAGGAAGCAAGCACTCTCTTAGTTTAGGTTTCTTTTCCATCTGCGGTGAGTAGAAAAGATGGGATGCTCATATACCGTTTAAAATATAAGAACAAGTGCATGCTCATAATCATATACCATTTAAAAGAAACTCAGTTTTTGTTTAGATTCTTCTCCGATCGATCAGCTCTGAAGTATCGTGATCTTGCTTCAAGCTTCAAGATGTTTGTCTGCAAATACTGCAATGCGAAGGGCTGCTGCTAATCAATGAGGAATTTCCAATCAAGAAATCGGTTGAGAGGGGTGGGTGGGTGGTGGTTTGCTGTGTTCAAGGACACGGTTTGGTTGGTACAAGTCTAACGGCTCGAAATCTTGCAGATCAGCACGGATCAAGCTGTTTCAGCATTTAGGTAATAGATGTTGAGCAAGTGGAGTGTCTTGCAGCTTAAGAAGCATCCTAACGGGATGTCTCTTTGGGACACAGAGGAGTATCTTTGAGACAGATTCTGAAGGCTTGGCTAAGGCAATTAATGGTTGCAGTTACAATGGCTCGTTACAAAGGCAATAGTAAATGATATAGTCTATAGTTTTCCTTCTTTAGAAGACTGGAATTTCAAGCACATTAATTATTAATTATTTAATAATATGATTTTCAGGTGAATTTTCTGTGTTGTGGTTAAAAGCTGAATCAAGCTCTCTTCCTAGAGTTTCTGGACCCACTTCTTTGTTTACACCAATAGAAAACGTTCACTATATCATACCACGCTTGCTACATATTTTCAGCCCCACTTTTATCTCTTTTCCACGATATTTTCAGCCCAACTTTTATCTCTTATTCAAGTTTTTTGCAAAACCTTTTTTTTTTTTTTTTTTTTTTTTTAATTTTTTAATAAAGCATTTCATAAAAGACTAAGGCCTCAGGGATGCATGAGTTACAAGAGGAGTAGAGCCATCTAATATCGATCCACATGAGGATTGTTGGATATTAGATTTATCTACTGATAGTTGATGATGAATACATGAAGGGAGGATACTATCCCAAAGGACATTTGAAAGTAAAGGTCTAGCAAATTTAGCTAGAATGTCTGCTACCATGTTTCCCGACCTTGGGACAAAATAAAAACCCAAAAAGTTGTTGCATAATTTAGTTAATCTGTTTGCTTCATCTAGGTATGCTTTTGAACGCAAAGAAATGTCAGAAGGCTTTCCTTGTAAGTAGTTGAAGATGCTTTCACAGTCTCCTTCAATGATAAAAGTTTCCAAGCCTTTGTCTTGCGCCCAACTAGCTGCTTGCCACACGCCTAAAGCCTCCACTTCTTGTGGGCCTGGGTTGTTGCTTGTCCTGCTGCTCCTCCTCCTGAGTTACCTGCATCATCTCTCAAGATTATAGCATAACTTGAGGGTAAACTGTCAGAATTCCAGGCCACATCTACATTAATCTTAAGCGTGTTTTTACGAGGGGCATGCCAATAAGGAGTTTTCTTTATCGGCTTCTGTTTTTTAATTTGTTTCTGTGAACTACTTTTGTTAGCCCAGAAAGCTATATGACCTTGAATTTCCATTTCTAAATTCCTAGCTGACGTAATTTTGTTTTCAAAAACCCTATTGCATCTTTCCTTCCAAATGAACCACATTTTGTTGAGCATTACTTCTAAGGGAAAATCTTTCTTTGGTTTGGTGATCCAATTCTTACAAATTTCTAAGAAGGATATTGAGCTATCTATATTATGTGAGATGGGATATGGGATATGGGTTTGAGTTCCAAACTTCTTTGGCATAGAGGTAATGTATTAACAGCTGTTCTATTGTTTCTGCTTCAATTCCACACATTGTACAGTAAGGGTTAACATCTGGTACTTTTCCAAACAATTTAGAATTAGTGGCTAAGGAATTTTGAAGACATTTCCATATAAAAAGTTTAATCCTCTGAGATGTATCTAGTTTCCATAAGGCTATCTAGAAGGATTTTGGCAGATTTAAACTGACTATATCAGTACCGGTTTCATTCAGTTTGTCATAAAGATTTTACTGTGTAGTCTCCTGATTTGGTCAAGGTCCATCTCAATTGGTCTTTCTTAAGCAAGTTCTTTTTGTCCTTAAAAAGGGGTATGTTCCTAATTTTTGAAGCTATATCTTCAGGGAAGCTAGAATTTAGTATGTCAATATTCCAGGAGTTAGTTTCCTGATCTATCAGATCTGAGACTAAAGTGATATGGTTGTTTTGTGTATTGCGAAATGTTTCTATGGTTGCAGTTATACCAGGTATACAAAGGCAATAGTAAATGATATAGTCTATAGTTTTCCTACTTTAGAAGACTGGAATTTCAAGCACATTAATTATTAATTAATTAATAATATGATTTTCTGGTGAATTTTCTGTATTGTGGTTAAAAGCTGAATCAAGCTCTCTTCTGTGTTTGCTGTGTTTAAGGATACGGTTTGGTTGATATAAGTCTAACGGCTCGAAATCTTGCAGATCAGCACAGATCAAGTTGTTTCAGCATTTAGGAATTAATATATGTTGAGCAAGTGGAGTGTCTTGCAGCTTAAGAAGCATCCTAACAGGATGTCTCTTTGGGACACAGAGGAGTATCTTTGAGACAGATTCTGAAGGCTTGGCTAAGGCAATTAATGGTTGCAGTTACAATGGCTCGTTACAAAGGCAATAGTAAATGGATAGTTTTCCTTCTTTAGAAGACTGGAATTTCAAGCACATTAATTATTAATTAATTAATTAATAATATGATTTTCAGGTGAATTTTCTGTGTTATGGTTAAAAGCTGAATCAAGCTCTCTTCCTAGAGTTTCTGGACCCACTTATTTGTTTACACCAATAGAAAACGTTCACTTTTTTATACCACGGGTGCTACATATTTTCAGCCCCACTTTTATCTCTTTTCCACGATATATTCAGGCCCACTTTTATCTCTTATTCAAGCTTTTTTGCAAAGGCCTTTTTTTTTGTGAATAAAGCATTTCATAAAAGACTAAGGCCTCGAGAAGGCATGAGTTACAAGAGTAGTAGAGCCATCTAATATCGATCCACATGAGGATTGTTGGATATTAGATTTATCTACTGATAGTTGATGATGAATACATGAAGGGGGGTTAGTATCCCAAAGGACATTTGAAAGTAAAGGTCTTGCAAATTTAGCTAGAATGTCTGCTACCATGTTTCCCAACCTTGGGACAAAATAAAAACCCAAAAAGTTGTTGCTTAATTTAGTTAATATGTATGCTTCATCTAGGTATGCTTTTGAACGCCAAGAAATATCATAAGGCTTTCCTTGTAAGTAGTTGAAGATGCTTTCACAGTCTCCTTCAATGCTAAAAGTTTCCAAGCCTTTGTCTTGCGCCCAACTAGTTGCTTGCCACACACCTAAAGCCTCAGCTTCTTGTGGGTCTGGGTTGTTGCTTGTGCTGCTGCTCCTCCTCCTGAGTTACCTTCATCATCTCTCAAGATTATAGCATAACTTGAGGGTAAACTGTCAGAATTCCAGGCCGCATCTACATTAATCTTAAGCGTGTTTTTACGAGGGGCCTGCCAATAAGGAGTTTTCTTTATCTGCTTCTGTTTTTTAATTTGTTTCTGTGAACTACTTTTGTTAGCCCAGAAAGCTATATGACCTTGAATTTCCATTGCTAAATTCCTAGTTGACTTAATTTTATTTTCAAAAACCCTATTACATCTTTCCTTCCAAATGAACCACATTTTGTTAAGCATTACTTCTAAGGGAAAATCTTTCTTTCGTTTGGTGATCCAATTCTTACAAATTTCTAAGAAGGATATTGAGCAATCTATATTATGTGAGATGGGATATGGTTTTGAGTTCCAAACTTCTTTGGCATAGAGGCAATGTAATAACAGGTGTTCTGTTGTTTCTGCTTCAATTCCACACATTGTACAATAAGGGTTAACATCTGGTACTTTTCCAAACAATTTAGAATTAGTGGCTAAGGCATTTTGAAGACATTTCCATATAAAAAGTGTAGTTGTAGGAAATCCCACACTACACCCCTCACTCGAATTTGCTTAAGTAATCCATTTGAAGATGAATAACAATATATTTTATTGGTTGTTTTCTTGAAAGGTTTACAAAGAAATGTAAAGCAGAGCTAAAGAAATTACAATCACTCTTAATTTTCTCTCTCCTAATGACTTGCTTAATAATTCAAAAAGAATCCTCTCCTACAACAGACTAACTCATCCCTTTATATAGGGTAATACACAGTGGATGACAGCTAAGCTGTCCTTTATTTTCGGGAATAACTCGCGAAGCGTCTCCAGTGTTATAAACGTTTTTCCTTGCGACACTCCTAAATCTCGCCAAGTCTTCATACTTTTCTCATGTTTTGACTGTCGTCATCCATTGCGTCATTTATATTACTTCCCTGCGACGCCTTCGCAGTGTAGTCGTTTATTATTCTCGCAAAGTATTGATGTCGCGATATTCTGCTCCTACAAAAAGTTTAATCCTCTGAGATGTATCTAGTTTCCATAAGGCTATCCAGAAGGATTTTGGCAGATTTAAACTGACTATATCAGTATCGGTTTCATTCAGTTTGTCATAAAGATTTTACTGTGTAGTATCCTGATTTGGTCAAGGTCCATCTCAATTGGTCTTTCTTAAGCAAGTTATTTTTGTCCTTAAAAAGGGTTATGTTCCTAATTTTTGATGCTATATCTTCAGGGAAGCTAGAATTTAGTATGTCAATATTCCAGGAGTTAGTTTCCTGATCTATCAGATCTGAGACTAAAGTGATATGGTTGTTTTGTGTATTGCGAAATGTTTCCATGGTTGCATTTATACCAGGTTCCATTTATACCATTACTAACTTTCCAAAAACTTTATTTAAATATTAGTTCTAGTCCTTGACTTATACAGTTCCAAGTCCAGAGCCTCTAGTTTTAGCTTTAGCTCTAAGGGGGTGGGAGTTTCTAAAGTATCTGGACCCCATTGTTTTAGACCATAACGCATCTGGTTCTTTAACTAATTAACCTCCAAGCCAGTTTAGCATGCATTGCAAGATTGAACTTGCGTGCATCCTTGAAGCCCAACCCTTGTTGAATGGGTTTGCATAGACTTGGCCAAGTCTTGGGATAGAAACCTTTTCTTCCTGTTTCCTTTCCCCACCAGAAATCTCGTTGAATAGCGTTTATTTTATTGGTAATCTTTTTATGAAGGATAAAACAACTCATCTGGTAGGTTGGGATACTAGTAAGTACTTCTATATTTAGTACTGATCTACTAGCACTATTCCTTTCCATCCTTTTGATTTATGTTCCATTCTTTCTAATATGGGAGCAAAAGTTTTTATTTTGGATCTCTCCATGAATAATTGGGCTCCTAGGTATGGGTCCTTGAGACTTATATGTTTTATTTTTAGAAGTTTGGACGTTATTCTCTAGTGTTTTGGTGCAACCTTCCTACCCAAAAAAAATTCTGATTTTTCGAAGTTTATTAGTTGACCAGAAGCTTTGCTAAAGGTTGCTATGGTGTCTAATAAATTTTTGCATTCTACAAGATCAGCCTTCACAAAGAGAAGACAATCATCTGCAAAAAAAAAAAAGATGCGATATTGGTTCACTCTTTGGGGTTATTTTGACTCCATGTAGGATTTTCTTGTTCTCTTGTTGAAGAAGAAGTCTAGAAAAGATTTCCATACATATGATGAATAAGTATGGGGATAAAGGGTCTCCTTGACGAAGGCCTCTAGTGGGGTTAAAGGACTCACCAGGAGATCCATTTAAGAGGACAGAGATAGCGGTTGTAGATATACATTGCTCTATTAGCAGGCATACATCTTTACTGAAGCCAAAGGAGGTCAAGGCTGAAATGAGGAATTTCCAATTGACTCTATCAAATGCCTTAGACATATCAATTTTCAACCCTAGCCCACCTGTTCTTGCCTTTTTATTTTTAAAGGAGTGAATGATTTCATGAGCTACTATTATATTAACAGATATTTGCCTGGAAGAGAGGAAAGCTGATTGAAAAGGAGAAATTATTTTTTCCCAAAAGGGCTTAATTCTATTAGCTATAATTTTGGCAATAACTTTATAATTAGTGTTACATAGCCCTATTGGCCTGAACTGACTGGGATTTTTGGGTTGCTTTACTTTTGGAATTAGGAAAAGATGAGTCCTATTGAGTTCATGATGCTTATTTAAGAAAAAATCTTGAACTGTTTTAGTTACCTGAGTTCCTACAATATCCCAGTTATGTAGGAAAAAACTTACTGGAAATCCATCCGGTCCTGGAGCTTTGTTAGGTTTTATGTTTTTTAGAACTAAGAGTATTTCCTTCATAGTAGGTAGCTTCAGAATATTTGAGTTGTCCTGAGGAGAAACGACTGGTAGAATATCCTTAAAAAGTTGGTCATCTAAATGATTATCTAGAGTTGTTTCCTTGAAGAGGTTTTGAAAGTAATCTGTAAGGATAATACTGATTTCCATTTTATTCCTTGTAACTACATTTTGTGAATTAAGCAGACTTTGTATGTTATTCCATTTTATTCTTCTCAAGGTAATAGTATGGACGTATTTAGTGTTCCTCTCTCCTAATGCTATAATGTTATCCCTAGATTGTTGTTTTGCTATGGGTTCTTAGGTGTCATAAAGAAGTTCCAGTTCTATTAATTTTTCCTTTAATTTTTTATGTTGGTGTTGAGTATATCTACTTGCTTTTAGTCTTTCAATGTCTCTAAGAAGATTTTTGATTTTCTTTGAGGGTAGTCCAAAGATATTGTTTTTCCAATCTAGAAGGTTAGTTCCTAAATTTTTTATGTTTGTAATAAGGCTTTGAGATACATCTTCAACATGATGCTCTTTCCAAGATTCTTGTATAACTTTAATGCAAGGGTTATCTTTTAACCATGTGTCGTAAAATTTGAAAACCCATTCTACAAGATGTAACATAATGGGGCAATGTGTAGTGATTACACTACAATTGATATGCATAAACAACTCTTAATTGGATTGAAAGAATGAGATGAGGTATAGAAGAATCAAGATGAGAAGAGAGTTAGGGTTGAGAGAGAGAGAGAGAGAGCTAGAACTAGAGATTCAATAATTCACTAACTGTCCTCCAACAACAGCCACAAGAAAGATAAGAACAACATTCGCCGGCCAGCGTGTGACTCACACGCTGTCAGCTAAATACATATAAGAATTTACTAAGGGAACCACTAAAGGGTTAGCCCATAACAGTCATGGCTAAGGGACATGACAACTACCCTCTACTCCTGTGTTCTCATTAGTTGTGTGTCCTCCCATGTGGCTTCAGTATCATACATACCCCTCCATTTCACCAACACCTGAGCTATTACCTGCTGGTTCTTCATGATGCTTCTGGTAGCTATAACCTTCTCAGGAACCATCTGCAGTTGTCCTTTACCATCAGTTGTAGGAAGTACAATCTGAGCCACTATTCCAGCACCCAGTTTGGGCTTCAGTTGTGAGACATGGAAGGTAGGATGGATTTTAGAACCTAAGGGTAGCCTTAGTTGATACGCCACAACACCTACCTTAGCAATAATTTGATATGGACCAAAAAATTTGGCTGATAGCTTCAAATTTCTCCTCAGCTGCACTGTTGACTGTCTATAAGGTTGCAGCCTTAAGTAAACCCAGTCCCCAATATTGAAAGATCTCTCAGTTCTCTTCTTATCTGCCCGCTGCTTCATCCTATGTTGTGCATATTCCAATGCTTCTTTCAGAACTTGGCTCATTTCTTGCCTTTGGTGCAAGTAGTCTTCAACAGAAGCATGGATCCCAGCTTGAGATGATAAGACACCAAACTGAGGAGGAGCATAGCCATATAAGGCTTCAAATGGAGTTAACTTCAAGCTTGTGTGATAAGTAGTGTTAAACCACCATTCAGCTAAGGGTAGCCAAGTGACCCATTTGGTTGGTCTGGAGCTAGTCATGCACCTCAAGTAAGACTCCAAGCAAGCATTTATTCTCTCTGTCTGCCCATCAGTTTGGGGATGATAAGCAGTACTAAGATGCAGTGAAATTCCTACCTTAGCAAACAGTACCTGCCAAAATTTGCTGATAAAGATATTGTCTCTGCCAGAAACTATGTATTTAGGCATACCATGTAATTTGAAAATTGTGTCTATGAATCTTGTAGCCACTGAAGCAGTTGTGTAAGGGTGGATGAGTGCAATAAAATGACTATATTTGGCGAACCTGTCCACCACCACCAATATGACTTCTCTCCCTTCAGATTTGGGTAGCCCTGTAATGAAGTCCATACAAATGTTCTCCCAAGCTTGATTTGGAATGGGTAAGGGTTGAAGTAGTCCAGCTGGTGAAGTGTTGAAACCCTTATGCTGCTGGCAAACATCACATTCCTTTACATATGTGAGGATATGCCTTTTCTTACCTGCCCAATAAAAGTAGAGTTTGGCCTACTGATAAGTTGCTTGCCCTCCAGAATGCCCCCCAATGGGTGATGAATGTAATGCATCTAGTATTGTCTTCCTTAAGCCACCAGTATGTCCCACATATATCCTATTTTTATACCTCAAGATCCCTTGTTGATAAGTGAATTCACCCTCTTGTTGGACCTGGGTGGATAGTTCAGGTATCCATTTCTGAGCAAGGGCATCATTAATATAGCTATCTTGGATTTCTTGTAGCCATGATGGTTGTACTTGAGTTAGGGCATTACATGAACCCTCCTCATTAAGCTTCACTCTGGATAAAGCATCAGCTACTAGGTTATCGGCACCCTTCTTGTATTTCAGTTCATAAGTACAATCCAAAAGCTTTGAGAGCCACTTCTGCCGTAACACTGAGTGGATTCTCTGATCCATAAAATACTTAATGCTTTGGTGGTCTGTATAAATAGTGAATTTGTTACCCAGTAAATAAGTCCTCCATTTTGAGACAGCTAACACTATGGCCATCATCTCTTTTTCATATGTTGACATGGATAAGAACCTCTCTCCCATACCCTTGCTGAAAAAGGCCATAGGTCTCTTCTCCTGCATCAATGAAGCTCCAACTCCAACATCACAAGCATTTGTGGCAACCTCAAATGGTTTGGTGAAGTCTGGTAAGGATAACACAGGGGTAGTAGTGACTGCTTCCTTCAACTATTGAAAAGCTAACTGAGCTGAATCACTCCACTGAAATTTGTTCTTCTTGAGCAACTCAGATAAAGGCTTACAGATGAGGCCATAATCCTTAACAAATTTCCTGTAGTACCCTGTAAGTCCTAAGAATCCCCTGAGATCTCTTAGTGTAGTAGGAACTGGCCATTGGATCATGCAGGCAATTTTCTCAGGATCTGCTGCTACTCCTTCTCCAGATATGATGTGACCCAGGTAATCAATTTGTGGTTGTCCAAAGGAACACTTGCTGAGCTTAGCATTGAGAGAATGATTCTGAAGCAATTCCAATGTAATGGTTAAGTGTTGGATGTGAGTATCCATGTCTGGACTGTATATGAGTATGTCATCAAAGAACACTAGACTGAACTTCCTCAAATAAGATTGGAATATATCATTCATTAAAATTTGAAAACTTGCTGGAGCATTTATAAGCCCAAATGGCATGACTAAGAACTCATAGTTCCCTTGGTGTGTCTTGAAGGTTGTCTTGTGAATGTCAGCAGGAGAGACCCTTATTTGATGATATCCAACCCTTAAATCTATCTTGGTGAACACCTTAGCACCCTTCAGTTCATCAAGCAACTCATCAATGACTGGTATTGGATACTTATTCTTGATGGTGATTTCATTCAGCCTTCTATAATCTACACAAAATCTCCAACTTCCATCCTTCTTCTTGACTAAGAGTATTGGAGATGAAAATGGACTATGGCTTGGCCTAATGACACCAGAAGCTAGCATTTCTCTGACCAATTTCTCCAATATATCTTTCTGAATGTAAGGGATTCTGTAAGGCCTTTGATTTGGTGGAACTGACAGTGGTTGTAGTGGTATATGGTGGTCATGGCTTCTGGTGGGGGGAAGGTCAGTGGGTTCTTGAAAAATGGATTGAAAAGAAGTTAATAAAGGTTGTAGGGAAGGGGGGGGGGGTTAAAGTTTGTTTATCCTCACCAGTAATAGACAATAAGTGCCCCATGAATCCATGCTTGTGTTTTCTCTTATACTTTTCATACTCTTTGCCTGTCATGAGAGAAATATTGGCAGATTCAGTGATGCCTTGCAATATTACATTCTTTCCCTTTTTGCTAAAGGAAACAGTTAACTCCTTGAAGTCAAACTTTACAGGGCTGATTCCCCTCATCCAATCTACTCCCAACACCATGTCACATCCTCCTAGAGGTAGGATCCTCATATCAAATTGGAACTTATTGTCCTGCATTTCCCATTGAAAACTAGGACACTTTGAAGAGCTCATCAACTTGTTTCCATCTGCTACAGCTACTTGGAACTTGACAGTTAGTTCTATCAAACAACCACTTAACCTTGCAATCTCAGGGTCTAAGAAGCTATGTGTACTTTCACTATCCACCAAAATTGTAATGGGATGCTTGTTTAGAGTAATGCCATGAATCTTAATGGTGCTTGGGGATGTATTACCTGACAGGGCATGAACTGATCCTCATCTGCTACTTCTTGTATTAAGGGAGAATTAGAGGGTGAATCTTCTTCAGACATAGTTGGCTCCTCTTCATCA
The DNA here is from genome assembly GCA_023531295.1 of Papaver armeniacum. NCBI lineage: Eukaryota > Viridiplantae > Streptophyta > Magnoliopsida > Ranunculales > Papaveraceae > Papaver > Papaver armeniacum. Next base: position 18,509 of record JAJJWW010017253.1, read on the forward strand.
GCCACCAACATAAATAATTGTTGTCTCTGACACTTGTGACCAGCCTTGAATTCTTCATCACAATTGTAGCATAATCCCTTATCCTTTCTAGCCTTCATTTCAGCATAAGTGAGTCTTCTTATTGGAGGAAACTTTGGACTAGTAGGGATTGTACCTCTAGGCGAAAGAGATGTAGATTTTGGGATCGATACCATACTTCTGTGGCTCTGGGGAATGTACAATGGTGGTGGTCTGTTAATCTTAGCCTTCTTGTTGGAACTGTGAAGAAGCAGCTCCTGCATTCTTTCCAAGTAGATTGCCTTCTTTAAAGTAGCTGGGGAAAACATTTGTACCGCAATTCTTAATTCTTCCTTCAGCCCACTGATAAAGCTTGATGTGAAGTATTCTTCAGTGAGGTGCTTATTCTTAGCTAACATTAGTGCCTTGAGTTATTCAAATATTTCTTGGTACTCTGAAACAATACCTACTTGACTCAATTTTTTAAACTCCCCCACTATGTCGTCATAACCCAACTCTTGAAAACGAAAAAAAATATCTTTCATAAACGTCTCCCATCTAACAACCTCCTTCCCAACTTGATAATCCTGAAACCATACATCTGCTTTACCTTCTAAATACATGGAAGCTACATGTACCTTTTGTTCCTCATTCATGTGGTGCAACTGAAAATACTTGGTACACTTCCTTACCCATGACCTAGGATTGACCCCATCAAATCTAGGAAAATCAACCTTAAGTTTATGTGTATGAGCAAAATTAGAATTCTCACCAGGTAGAAATTGACCAACAGTTCTCTCCTGTGTGTTATGAAATAATGGATTGTTGAGTATTGTTCCACCAGATCTAGTTGATTGTTCCTTGAATTCTTCCAATAACTTCCTGGATTCAGTTTTAAACATGTCCATCATAGTTGTGAGCAGCAACGGAGATGGCGAATCCTGTTTAGCTTTAATTTATAACACCTCCTTTGCCAAATTCTCATTAGACTGAATAACTGATGTTAGCTGTTTAGTAAGAGCTTCAAACTCAGATTTACTCACCATGGTTTTAAGGTCACTCAGAATCGAGTGCTCTGATACCTCTTGTAGTGATTACACTACAATTGATATGCAGAAACAACTCTTAATTGGATTGAAAGAATGAGACGAGGTATAGAAGAATCATGATGAGAAGAGAGTTAGGGTTGAGAGACAGAGAGAAAGCTAGAACTAGAGATTCAATAATTCACTAATTGTCCTCCTCCAACAGCCACAAGAAAGATAAGAACAATATTCGCCGGCCAGCGTGTGACTCACACGTTGTCAGCTAAATACAGACAGGAATTTACTAAGGGCACCACTAAAGGGTTAGCCCATAACAGTCATGGCTAAGGGACATGACAACTACCCTCTACTCCAAAAGATACTTTTCAGAGGATTCCTACATCCTTGTACATGATGAGTGCCAAATAGTGCATATTTATACACCTTTTTATTGGCATTTAGCTCATCTTTTGTGCTCAGAAATCAGATATTATCCCAGATTCTGTGTTTTCTTTGTTTTCAAGAATAAATATTTGTATTAATTAATTTTGTGTTTTTAGGCAATAAATAAAGCTCGGAGAATCCGAGGAGCCAAAAGAGCGAAGAATTGGAGTCGAGCATCTATGGAGCAGATAGCCAAAGCCGCGCGTAATCGGTTTGCAACCCAACAAGGAAGACATGGGCTAGAGCTACCCACGACCGGATCCGAACCCGCTCATCCCGAGCCGTTGAGATCTCGCCCAGATGCATCATACGGTCGCTCCTTCGCTCACATCTATTTCTCGATGCTCCGCTCAACACCAAATCTACCCAATACTTCCTCAACCGTTCAGATCGCACCAGCTTCATCCAACGCTCGCTGAGGCCTCCTCATCTTCCCCTGATGCACATGCTTCACAGCAAAATACCCTAACCCTATACCCTCTCGACCAACTCCCCCATTCTCCTTTCCATCTTCTCTTTCTTCTTCCCCCACCAGCAGAAACCCTACCTCCACCTCCTTCACCCATACCACCACCAGAGCCATCATCACCACCATCTCCCTACCCTGCCATCATCATCAAACGCACCAGTAGTACCTGCTACCCCTCTCTACCTCGAGTTATCTCTTTCTTAGCTTCTACCAACTCTAGAAGCTAATTTAGAGATGACTAGAAGCTAGGGTTATCCAACAACCATGCATGGCGTTCTCAGAGGCGATTGACAGAAGAGGAAAGCGATTCAGAGACGTGGGTGAGAGGTGATTTAATTTAATTTCTATTTTAAAGAATTTTAGGGTTTTGGGAAAGTTTTCATGTATAAATAGAAGATGAAGAAGATGTTTTAGGGTTCATGCCTGGGCTAGCCAGAGCACCAATTAGGTTAAATTGTGTTAATTTATCTTTGTAATGTTTTAATTTTAATCACCAGGGTGTTTGATGAAACCCCTGATCTTCATGATAAAGCATATTTAGCTTAAACTTTAGTCTTGCTGTGTATAACATGATAAGATTAGTAGGTAATTGAAGAAGCTAATGACCCTGTGATGAGCTGTACTGTAAGAAGACAGCTCATACTAGGGGGAGTTAGTGGATTTAGTTAGCAAAAATCTACCTTAGACCTTCCAATGAAGGCACAAGAATAGAGTTAAGCCACATTGCCTGAGCATGAGGTTAGGTGGTGGAACTGACCACCCCAGTGTGTTGCAATCCATTTGTTGTTTTAGCTTAGGGTCACATTTCAACCTCAGTCGTTTCGACAAACCTCAATTTATGTTACATACATTCCCCTGAATTCAGTTTAGGCAAACCTTAGATCAACATCAGCACCTCCTCGTCTCTGTGGTTCGACCCGTACTTGCCGCGTCTCCGATAGACGCCGTGCACTTGCGGTTATCACCGTAGGCCATAAAATATACACATTCAAAGGCCTACCAAGTTTTTGGCGCCGCTGCCGGGGACTTGGCGTGTGCTGAGTCAATCCATTGCTTGCTTTGCTGAGTTCCAGCTATCCCCTGTACATACTCACCTTAAAATTACTGTTTTTAATCCTGTATTGGTATAACTTAGCTAAAGTTTTCTTTTTCTTTTTCTTGCATCTTTTCTTTGCACCCTTGCATCTGTGTTCTCTCTGTAACTTGTAATTTGTTTTAATCACTTGCATTTAGTTTGTCAATTTTTACTTTCTCTCGCATCATCATTTCCATATTGTTTATTATACCATTGCATTTTTGCTTAACTTAGCTTCAACTTTTATTTTTAATCACTTGCATTATTACCCATACTCCATCTGAATTAGAGTAACTTAGTTGTACTGTGTAGTCCATCTGAATTCTCATAACCCATATTTTTGTAGCTTTCACAATTTAAAGCATCTCATTTGCATCTTGCTTTTTGATCTAAGTTATAAGCATCATTGCCTTGTAGCTTAGTGTTAATCGAAATTCTTGGTCCCAAATCGGTCAATTGAGCTTAACAGCTGCTCCCATGTATTCATTCCATTTGCTATAGCCTGCACACTTTTGAGAACTGATATTTCTTTCCTGAGTAAACAGGTACCTAGCTGTGCTGCTGCTGCTGTGCAAGCTGTTAAGTTGAGCCAACCCAGGGAAAGGCAGGGAGCAGAACAACACAGCCATTGTGGCTAAACCGGTTGGTCGTTCTCAAATTTTGTTACACTCTATACCTGCATGATCTGTGTGCAAGTACAACCCTGACTGCATGCTTGTTAGTTAGCCAACCTGTGTTGGATACCAAGATTGGTTCACCTGATAGGCTAGATACTCTGCAATATCTAGGGTGTGCACATATAAATCTGCGATAACTGAGCACAACTGACCCCTGTTGAGCCAAAGCCCTGAGCTTAACTCCACCTGACCCCATGGCTGCCTTGCCTTGGCTTTAGCCTGTACTTGTATGCCCTGTTGTATGTTCTGTGCGGTTAAACCTTACCTTGCATCAGCCCTAGGACCAACTCCAGCCCCCTGAAGCTGCGAGTTGAGCTGTAGTTGAGCTGTAGTCGAGCTGTAGTTGTGCTGTGAAGTCTTGGCCTTTACAAGGCCTGTGCTATAATCCCTTTGAGCCATTGTCAGCCCTGTGCATTGCGACTCTGTGTCTAACTGTGCTTGTAAGAATGCAACTTGAGCATACTCTGTGAACACTAAGGTTAGCCAAACCAGAGGCCCCAACAAACCCTGAATTGTGTGCTCTAGGTTTACTTTCCAGTGAGTGTTCTGTGTGTTAATCTGTGTTGTAGCCCTTAGCTAGTTTCATTGCCCTGTGCACCAACTCCAGCCCCTGAAGCTGTGAGTTGAGCTGCACCTTGGAGAACCAATTAAGCTGCAGCCCTGTGCATGACCCTGCTGAACTTGTGCATTGTGATGAACTGAATATAAAGCCCTGTAACTTGTGTAACTTTTCCAACCTGTGGAGAGATTGAGCTGCACTCAAACCAGTGTGCTGTGTAAGTTTGCCAATGTGCCAATTTGTGTAATCTGTGTGAGCTTGAACTGCACACCACTGAACTGAAACCCAGTTCAACTAAGCTTCCCACAACACGGGTGTACATTTTGAAGCCCACGTAACTTGAGTTGTTGGGTCTGTCTCTGCACACACCGAGCCCACATCATCCGGGCTGAAATACACTATTTCAAATTTGGGCTTAGCAAATTCAAAAAGCAACCTTTTGGGCTTACACTTAGAATAAAGTGTCATTTTCTTTTGTGGGTTGTATCTTTCTGGGCTGTGCACAAAACCGAGCCCAATTCAACCTAATCTGGGCTATACATTTTTCAACCTAAGCTGGGCTGTTAACCTGTTACCCAACTGCTGGGATGTACTTTCCCAACAAACCAAAAAACCCAATAAACCAAAGCCCAAACAAACCAAATCCCACACCAACCAAATGAAACCCAACAAACCAAATGAAACCCAATAAACCAAATTGAGTCCATTACAACTGGCCTTTGAGTTCAATTTGAGTGCTAAATCATGTCAGGATTTTGGTCTGCAACTGGGGATACAAACAAATCCATCAGAGAGCTTGCGTACGGGCAAGCTTCACATTATGAAATCCCCACAGTCCATGATGATTTTAGGGATTATTATGAGCCTTCTCAGAGCCCTGACCTTGGATACTCATACCCTAACCATCATGAGCACATGTATCAGTCACCAAAATGGGGAGTTGAACAATTTTATACTCCCAGACTCCTTGTTTACAATCACTAATGGAAACTCTCATGGAGCAAAATGCTAGGCTTGAACGAATGCAATACATGACCATCCATATAGCAACATGCATGATCATCCCTTCTCTAGTGAACCATGTGCACAACCATTTAATGATTATTCATATGAAACATGCATACCCACTATTGAAGACTCTCCCTCCATTGAACAATGTCACATGTTCTTAAAGATGAACCTTATTCATTTAGAAAAGGAAGAATGGAAGGCAGTTCATGATAGGATGATTATTGTCCCTAATAAAGTAAATCTTGAAAATAGTGTTTCTATTCCTACTCATGCAACTAACACTTGAATATGAACCTAATCTAGAGGAAAATGAGTACACTAGAAATGCTAATAGGGAAATGCATTTTTGTGATGATGATGATGATGAATATGACATGTTAGAAGAGCATGTGTATGCGAGATAATATGATAGAATCTTTGAGTTCGAGACGTTAGGCGTCTCTCTCGTGAACCCTATGAATGACACTTCTTCTAACATTCATATATGTGATATTGATTACGAGCTTGGGTTTGTGAAATTTTTCGGTGAATGTGAGCATGCTTCACAACTTGTTTGTGACTTAGGAAAGGATGAATCTTCTGTTGACACTAATGTTCTTTTGGATCATGATATTATTGTTGTGTCTGATTCCCTTCCCATATCACAACATGTTGCCTCCTCTGATGAGTATGACCTGGAGATTGATGAATTGTTCTATGCAGGTGAACATGATTTACCCTCTTCTGACTTTAGGAAAATGTATGATGGTGCAAATGATTTTATACATGAAAATACCTTAGATGTACCTAACCTCTCTCCTGAGTCACAAATTGAAACTCCTCCACCAAACCTAGGTGTAGTTTGTAACAAAATTGCAAAACCAACTTTTCTGAAAATGCCTAACTTAGGCCTAGAGCTTTGTGCTTCCCAAGTCCTCTTGGACTATTTTGCATCAAAGTATAACACTCTTAAGGAGCCACAGTTGGAATATGTATGTCTCACGTTGTTATTAGCAAAACTCATTTTGAGTTAGACTTTTTGCATGATGTACCTTTAATTTTGCAAGATTTTGTGCTGAAAAACACATCTGTTGACAAGTTTAGGTTTGGGGGAAACTCCTTCCCATTTGCAGTCTTACTTGCACTCTCATATTATATTTGTGTAAGGTTGTTGATGTTTGTACATATTTTCTATTGGGTTGACCCTCAACTCTTTAGATTGTTGGTTTATGATGAATTTTCATTGTATATAATCCAGTAGGACTTGTTAAATTTTTCTTTTCTTGAATCGGTTGAGTCTTCTTATGCATATATTGTGCTAATCCGATATGATCTCCACTGAGAATGTTGGATTTTAGCCTTGATTAATGAAGCTCTAACCGTGCTCCCACCGACATCCGGTAATCTCTTCCCTTTTCTCTACTCAGCATAGTTCTCTTGGTATGTGATTTGTTTTAAATTTTTCCTATCTGTCGACACATTGAGGACAATGTTTGATTTAGGTTTGGGGGTGCATTTGCATATAGAGTTTTTTTTTTAGTCTTTTTAATCTTTTATTTTCAAAAAAAAAAAAAAAAAAAAAAAAAAAAAAAAAAAACTCTTTTTGTAAAAACCTCCAACTTTTAGAGATTTTAGAGTCACTAGCATGCTTCTAGCTATGTTTACATAGAGAGTCTGACCGAAATAACAGAATTTGGAAGCACTGGAAAACGCAATCGGGTTTCTTAGTTGATTAGAGCGTTAAAGTTGGATTTAACCATGCTTGGGAGGGCGAATTAGGTCTTTGTTTAGATATTCGGTAGTGGAATTGTGATCACCCATAGTGGAGACTACCAAATTTACATCAAGTGAGGCACCAACCTTCAATTTTTTGCAACTTTCTAGAAAAGTTGTTAGAGTGTGTGTCACCGTACGTCAATTCCGGGTAGGAATGGTGAGCTACCCAACTTCGCACCAATTTCAGCACTACTTTTGATCTCTTGAGTGCTAGTTTTTGTCAATCATGAGGGTGACGTCTAAAGATGAAAACTCCTTCTAAATATCGATTTGCAGTTAGCATCACTCTCTCTCTCAATCAGCAAGACCCATAGAAACACATCATCGTCAACAAACGGAGCATCATCAGAATATTGAAAGAAAAATTGATATAGTCCAAGGTTTATGTGCAACAAAGAAAAGAAAAATAGGATGAGAATTAATGAAATTTATAAAATCAAGACAATACAAGTTGTGGAAAAATTGAGTGATAAAGTCCTTTGTCCATGGAGTTAGTTGTTTCATTATTTGTATTTTTATTTTCACTTTTTGTAAAAAAAAAAAAAAAAAAAAAAAAAATTGTAGTTTATTTTTGCTACCATCATGGTAAAGAGAGTTCAAGAAGAAAAATCCAAACAACAAGGAAATTGAGTAGAAAAGTTAAAAATTGTCAAGTTTTGTGAAGTTTAGAAGTTCGTCATCAACATTTGAAGACCAGAAGAGTGAAGACGTTTCTATGGTTCCTATGAGAGATTGATGTTAATTGCCGATCGGGTGAGAAGTGAGTGAGTACTCCCACCCCTTGCTAATGGTTGATTTCCTTTCTTAGAGATCATCAGAAAAAGATTCTTTTTGTCCACATTTCTGTGGAGTCTCAGCATTTTATTTCGGAAGGTTATCCTTCTTACCTACAACGTGTGCAGGATTTCTCTCTTTATTCCGCTCGCACACATGAGAGACTAAAAAAGCGATCTTTTTGAGTGCAATTATCATAAAACCCTAATGGTGAGGCGAAGTTGAGACTTATGATCACAATCGAATCCGAATTCTTTCATATGGTATGGTTACTTCTCGCTCAAAGACTTAAGGATGAGAATGCGTTCTTTGGTAGTTCTAACTTCATTACTAGCATGCAGAAACTCTATGTCCTCATAGCTTCTTGGAGGCTTGAGACTCTTTTACACTCGAAGTTGGAGAAGGTTTTGTGGGTACACCTCTGGTAAACCCTCATGAGACTACAACTCGTCCACTAGGGACACCTAGGGGTTTAAAGGCTTAGTGCATACGCTAAATGCATTCGAGAGACCTGCGACGGGGGTATAGTTAGGATTTCCTAATTTCTGTTTCACTTGAGGACAAGTAAAATTCAGGTTTGGGGGTATTTGATGAGTGCCAAATAGTGCATATTTATACACCTTTTTATTGGCATTTAGCTCATCTTTTGTGCTCAGAAATCAGATATTATCCCAGATTCTGTGTTTTCTTTGTTTTCAAGAATAAATATTTGTATTAATTAATTTTGTGTTTTTAGGCAATAAATAAAGCTCGGAGAATCTGAGGAGCCAAAAGAGCAGAAGAATTGGAGTCGAGCATCTATGGAGCAGATAGCCAAAGCTTCGCGCGCGAATCGGTTGCAACCCAACAAGGAAGACATGGGCTAGAGCTACCCACGACCCGGATCCGAACCCGCTCATCCCGAGCCGTTGAGATCTCGCCCGAGATGCATCATACGGTCGCTCCTTCGCTCACATCTATTTCTCGATGCTCCGCTCAACACCAAATCTACCCAATACTTCCTCAGCCGTTCAGATCGCACCAGCTTCATCCAACGCTCGCTGAGGCCTCCTCATCTTCCCCTGATGCACATGCTTCACAGCAAAATACCCTAACCCTATACCCTCTCGACCAACTCCCCCATTCTCCTTTCCATCTTCTCTTTCTTCTTCCCCCCTGCATAAACCCTACCTCCACCTCCTTCACCCATACCACCACCGAGCCATCATCACCACCATCTCCCTACCCCCGCCATCATCATCAAACGCACCAGTAGTACCTGCTACCCCTCTCTACCTCGAGTTATCTCTTTCTTAGCTTCTACCAACTCTAGAAGCTAATTTAGAGATGACTAGAAGCTAGGGTTATCCAACAACCATGCATGGCGTTCTCAGAGGCGATTGACAGAAGAGGAAAGCGATTCAGAGACGTGGGTGAGAGGTGATTTAATTTAATTTCTATTTTAAAGAATTTTAGGGTTCTGGGAAAGTTTTCATGTATAAATAGAAGATGAAGAAGATGTTTTAGGGTTCATGCCTGGGCTAGCCAGAGCACCAATTAGGTTAAATTGTGTTAATTTATCTTTGTAATGTTTTAATTTTAATCACCAGGGTGTTTGATGAAACCCCTGATCTTCATGATAAAGCATATTTAGCTTAAACTTTAGTCTTGCTATGTATAACATGATAAGATTAGTAGGTAATTGAAGAAGCTAATGACCCTGTGATGAGATGTACTGTAAGAAGACAGCTCATACTAGGGGGGAGTTAGTGGATTTAGTTAGCAAAAATCTACCTTAGACCTTCCAATGAAGGCACAAGAATAGAGTTAAGCCACATTGCCTGAGCATGAGGTCAGGTGGTGGAACTGACCACCCCAGTGTGTTGCAATCCATTTGTTGTTTTAGCTTAGGGTCACATTTCAACCTCAGTCGTTTCGACAAACCTCAATTTATGTTACATACATTCCCCTGAATTCAGTTTAGGCAAACCTTAGATCAACATCAGCACCTCCTCGTCTCTGTGGTTCGACCCGTACTTGCCGCGTCTCCGATAGATGCCGTGCACTTGCGGTTATCACCGTAGGCCATAAAATATACACATTCAAAGGCCTACCAGTACATTCCATGCTAAAATTTTCATTTTCTCTTCCCTTTTCTCTTCTGCCGCATCCGACATCTCTGCTCTTCTTCTCTCTTTCTTTTCTCTTTCTCTCACTGTTTGTTTTATATTCACTCATCTTATTGCCATGTTCTTATTTTTCCTGCACCGTTTCTTTGCAGATTATACAAGTGAGGTTTCTTTACCAGTACCAGGTATCCTAGATTTTTCAGTTTTTGGCTCTTAAATTGCTTATTGATTTTTGATTTATCTCACTGCGGTTTAGTTTTTGCTAGAAATTTTGATTTTGTAGGCGAGGGTTAGTCGCTGTGAATCAAATAGCAAGCAGAGTTTGTTCCTTAGCTTTGTTCTGTGTTGGTTTTTGATTTTGCTGCTTCTGTGTTTTTAAGATTATTCATCATAAATTTTTAATTTCAGCTCATATGAATCCTTGAAATTGAAAAGTTTTATATAGGGTTGTTTATTTATCTGCTCAAATATGCCAACAAGGTTCTTTTCCCTACGCTATTCTTTTTGGAATAAGCTGATTCGTCCAATTATTCCGCCCGTAAATAGTCTTTTCTGAGTACTGGGCAGTGGGGGTAATATTATCTAAATCAGAATCGCCTAATTCAAAACCAGAATTATGTATATGCAAGTTTTCATGTTAATTTCATCCAGTACAAGTTAACATAGGAACCAATACAATGTGGTTCAATGTTAAGGATATACGCTATGGTTCAATAGTTGTGGCATATTGTCATCTGCCTAATGGTATTAACCTATGTTTGAATAGAACAACTGTGTTTTGGTGTTGTGGGTACGTCATTTTTCAGTTCCCACAATTACTTACATAGCTACTGATATTGTTATTTATTTCATGTTCCGCCCATGGTATCAAAATCATTGAGCTTGCTATTTGATGACCATGATTTAAGTTTAATATGGATTTTCCAGATACTGATCATGGGTTCAGTGATTATCTATTTTCTCGGTGAATAAAAACGTCATTTGGATCTAAGTTGCTGGATTTTTTTGGCTGCAAATTACATGAGATCTATAATAGAGCTCCTTGGAAAGCATTCTAACTTAGGAAAAGCAAATTGATAAGAAAAATAGCCTCACAACCTGCAAGCACCTCCTCTTTTGAATAAAAAAAAAATGGATATTGCCTCTGCAGAAAAACCAGATGACGGTCAAGCTGCTCTCGAATTTTGAGCTTCCGAACCAGGTACATCCTACATTCATTACTTCATGACATTTGATTTCATTGGTATGATCTAACCCAGTATCCAAACATTTTCAGGATGGAAGTCATTTTTAGCTATCGAGGAATAAAACATATCTAGAGTATATTCAGCACTTCTCATTAATGCCAAATCCGTGAATGAATTTTACGAAGCCAAAATGTTAACATTATTTTTCATTTATTATCTTCTTATGGATAATACCTTTGTAAAATATGTTCCTTGCCTGCAAACATTCTGGTGTGATTTAATCTAATTTGTTAGCTAATTACAAACCCATAACGTTATCTTATGTTCTCTATTTACAATATATATCTTCATTGTGTCGAGTAATTGATAAGTCTGGGCTTGATGCACGTATTATTTGAGGGACATTATGCAGGTTTACAGTTCTAACCGGAAGATGTGGCACGATACTTTCAGAGAGGTGCAAGATGTTGTGATGGTGGTTTGGGAAGAAATAAAGGAAGTGGTGGGCGTTAGACTATCAACAAATCTTTTAGAATGCAACCGACGGACACGATCGAGTTTAATTTGTACATTTACTATAAGTTCTGTTACTACGGCTAATAAGATCTTATTATGCATTAAATGTTTTTAATTTGTCCGATTTTTTAGCTTTAAAAATATGAACTTGCCTATTTATTGTTTATTATGGTTCTATTATTTATTTTTTTCACTTTTATTAATCGACTACCTTGAATATTGTCATTATATTTTTTTCCATTTATGTATCAAATTTTGAATCCTTTAAAATTCAATAGCACCAAAATATACTTTTCTCTACAAAATATCTAGGTCCGTGCAACGAACAGGCGCAAAAACTAGTAGATAGAATATCTAATAATTTTGTAGATACTATAGCTAAGTTTAGAAGACTGGAATTTCAAGCACGTGGATAGAATATCTAATAATTTTGTAGATACTATATCTAACATGCTAGGGTATTAAAAACTTTTTTCTCTCTCTTCTCTTCTCTCTTAGAAAAAAACTCTAAAAATTCTTCAAGTTGCCTTCATCCCTTTGCTCAGATCTAGACCGTTTTGGGCTAGATCTGAGCATAAAATTTGTTTTATTTTCATTAATATTAATTTTTAGTGTAAGATTTTAATTTTGGTTTGATGTTGTTTGACATTTTTTACGCCTTTGGAGCGATTATATCTTCGCTTTTGTGCGATTTTGTCTTCATCTTTATGGTGATTTTATCTCTGTTTCCAAGGTGACTATTTCTAGGAATTTTGGTTGGTATGTGGTTTGTTATTTTGGATTATTCAAGAACATCAATGATTCAACTCGGCGGCGCTGCGATTTCACCTTCAATCCAAGAGATTTAGGGCATCCGGGTTCGTCTCCAACAATGGTTAGAGCAAATTACTTCTCTAGTTCAGAAGCATCTCTTTTTGAAGAAGATAACTATCTTAAATGGTCAGATTTTATTCCGGTTTATAACATCCTTCCTCCTCCCTACAAAAATTGGATATTGTTGCAGTTCACCACTTGTAATTTGTATCTTTATTTGTATTTGTATTTGGATTTGGATTTTAATTTTCTTGTTTTATGATGTTCTGGATTATCTTGTAAACATCCATGTAACCTCTATTTTTCCATGAAATAAAATGTTACATGATATCAAAAAAAAAAAAAAAAAAAAAAAGCTAAATATGCTAGGGGTAATAGAGTTTTTATAAGTTGGATATGTCATACTTATGATTTTATCATTTATGATATTTCGAAAGGCAGTGTAGAAGTAGCAGCTAAGTTTTTAATAAAATTTTCTTTGCACAAAATAAAAAATTGGCTAGAACATGAAGTCGATATTACATTGATTTGGTATTAGTGGGGTACTAAGTGTTTGGAGAGATGTTATAAACATCAAATTTTGGCTTCCTTTGCAAATTTATTAACGGTGGGGTTGAATATCCTAAGGATTTGTTCCACAACGTACGGGTGGGAGGACATCTTGTTAAAGCATTGCTCGGTTGAACCCTCTCAAACGTTGGTAATTTGGTTGTCAAGTCTAGTTCTATAACTCATCGCTTGAATTGATTATTAAAGTCCACTTCTTCGGGTTAGACTTAGGACCTAGAAATATTGAGAGAGAACTCTAGTTACTCATTTAAGAATTGAAGAAATACTGAAGAATAAAAGAAAAACATCATCCTTCAAACTGAGGTCAATAACTATTCAACGATAGTTCCTTTTCTATCTAGTTCGAAAGTCATATTCACTGAAAAACATAATATGCGAAGTTTCATTACATGGATTTAGTATATAGGGTGACTTGATTATTATCTATGATCAAAGCGTTGAAGGAATTCTATACATTAGTTTTTCTTTACAAATTATTACATAGAGTTACGAAGTAGAGTTTCCATATTATCGATGATTCGACATAATACTGATGTCGCACTTGGTACTACTTAGTGTTGAATTTTGATTACTAGATATCTCAATCCAATGTGAATTTGTTCTTTGAAAACATGTTAAAAAAATCAATTTCTTAAACTTCGTTAAGGGTGTTTGTACCCAAAATTACTTTTGAGCACGAAACACGATGAATGGATTATTTGGTGTGAATTTAGGGTTGAAGGCGAATTGAAGAACAAATAAAAGTGACACGGGTTTTTACGTGGTTCGGCAAGATGTTCCTACGTCCACGGATGAATCCCCTTGGGGAGTGATGTTTTTATTGATATGTAGAATCACAATGGATTTTTTCTGTGTTAGCTAGCCTCTCCATTTTTTCCTCCTCCATCAGAATTACATTTCTCTATATTTATACAATTCTGAACTAGCTCTTACCCTCATTATGAGGTAAACATAAATTTGTATTTATTTCCTCATGGAATTAATGTTGCATGAAACCTCCTAGATTTAATTGTGCATGAAACCTCCTGAAATTAATTCTGCATGAAACCTCCCAGAATTAATACTGCATGCATTAATTCTCGCATATAACTCCCCCGCATGCCTATTGACTTGCCTTGCATGCCTCCTGGCATTAATCTGCCCTGCATGCCTCCTTGTATTGATTTGCGGGCCTCCCGCGTATTTTATACACCATGAAATATGTTTCATATTCACCATGAAATATTGAGCATGTAAATATAAACTCTAATATATTATTATTCATATTAATTCCTTTGATACTCAAGGATATATCGTAATTCCATACACAGAGATGTTCATCTTTGATCAGATCATGTTGATATCTTGTTTGCATCGTGATTATGTCAAGAATGTAACTTTCGAAAGTTAGTGATAAACATATTAAAGTTATGGTTTCATTTACAGACTTTCGAAGAGAATAATATTTAAGGTTGATTTCATTTGTTATATTTAGCATTTATATTTGTGTGTTTTCCTTTCCAAGAAGACTGCACATAACTAGTTGACTTATGCAACAAAGTACATGGATTTGCAACTAGTTAAATATGGTTGTAATACTAGTAGGTATATCTCAAGTATTAATGAGGAAAATATTATTGATTATAATATTTTGGAGACAATATTTTGCATTTATTACAAATGAGTTGCACAATTAATATATTCAAATAAGGTCTTGTTAACAAGGGTATAATTGACTTTAAACTACATAGGGAGTAGAAACCGTCTACTAAAATAATAATAATATCCTAGCTTTCCCTAAAATTGAGATTTGTGTTCCACTAATACCCATAGATGTTGTTAATAAACTAATAATCCCGACATTTCCTCTTCCTTATCTCTCTTATTTCCTTTGTTATCTTCTCTTCTCCATTTTTATCTCATAAAATCCTTCGTCTCTATCTTATCATACTGTAAAATCTTAATCATATTCCAAAAGAATTAAATAATGATATGTCTATTTCATCTGTTTAATTTCATCCTCAATTTTCCCACCATCAAGATAATCATAAGATGTGTACTATAACTTCTTAAAAACAAGATGATACCAAGTAACACATGAGGAAATTAATTTCGACATTGATAAATGACAAACAAAAAAAGATAAAGTGATGAATCAAAAGAAAAAAGAAAAGAGAAAAAAGAATTGGGTGTTCATTAAATTAAAATTAGAATAATTTCTCTACAGAGCATCTAATCAATTCCATAATTATAGTCGAAACTTCTAACAGACACGGGTGTTCTTTAGTTTATGGCACTTGTTTTTGTTGGGTTTGGTTAAAAATTTAAGATGGTTTTCTGTCTCTTCAATTGCATCAATGAATTGAGTGTTTAATGATTTATCGTTTTTGTATTTGTATGGTTTGATTTACATGGTTTTAAAAAAACAAAATGTTTGCGATCTTAATCTTAGTAGATTAGAAATTTTTATCTAGTCGGGTGATTCAGAGAATGAAGTGAGGAGAAACTTTAGTTAAGTCTGTTGATTTTCCTCATTCCTTTCAGTTTATCTCTTTGAAAAGAACGCGCAATTGGGGTATAAGCAAAATTATTGGGGGATATGCTAATAAGAAAAAATTGGGATTTAAATAGTAATTGTCAGGTGCCCTCTATCCATATAATTTATGTAATTCCTAATTTACCCTTACTAATCGTACTTAGTAGTTAATCATGTTTAATTAAGTTAATAGATTAGACAACAACTCATCAATACAACTCACAGTTACAACTTTTTATGGATCAAACACCCTTAAATCGTGAAATTCAATCTTTTCGTAAAACAAGCTCAACATACAAGTACTCTAAATACTCTGGTATATGTATTAATGTCATGAAATTTGATCTTTTTTCATTAAATCACCATACTTACGCCTGAAAAAACTCGGTCTTAGGCATGGTGAGAGCATGAATACCATTCCGGCAGGTATCCAATCGGCATGACATTCGTAATCTCACCATGCCGACAAACAATATCCCTCAAATTTAAATGTTTCGTCAGCATTGTATGTATAAAACTAACCATGACGGCAGTTCGAAAAAAATGTACGGGAAATATAGGTACTTACAAATTATACAATCGGCATTGAATTTGTTTTTATCGAGCATGCCGACACATATTTCAAGTTGGCAAAAAACTTAAATTTGTTTTTTACGTTTAGATGTCGACATTGTTGTTTTCATATCGACCATGTCAGCAAGTTTGTGTTGGCATAAACTAAAAAAGCGGAAACAATACCAGCACAAAGTACCGGCATGATCTTCAAACATGTTTCCGTGTCACGACATATGTACATACAAAATTCTAGAAACTACAATCATGGATCGACATGGCATTCATATTCAAAGCAGTGCGGCAGGGTATTCGTCATGAATACAGTGCCGGTAGTAACTAAAAACTGAAAAATTTCAGTTACAATTTCTTTTTTAAGCATTATCTTCAGAAAACAACAATAACACTTTAAATAGAATTGGGTGTCACTTACCTTCTCAACGAAGCCATAAGTTTCAATTAACTTAAAGGGTAGTTTAGTATTTTTGCCCCCCCAAAAAAATACCTCTTATCAGGATTTTAAGGATGGGAATATTAATTCATATCCCCCAATAATTTTGCCTATTCCCCAATTGCGCATTCTTTTAAAAACAAACAAAGAAAACATCAAAACTTATTATCTGATGACTTAGATTAAAATAATGTATCTCTCATGGAACCAGAAAATCAAACGACATTAAACCTACTCAAGGGTATCAGATGAGGATCGCATCCACAAGATCTTTAAGATTCCGATAGAAATTTCTGGACCTAATACAAAGATTTAATTATTTAACCATTTTTATCTTGTATATAGGTATACAAGATAACAATAGCTGTGAGTACTAATTTTCCGGTAAGTCTATGTAATATGAATAGTTCAGAGAATCATATGCTAAGTAGTAAAGATACCTCAGCTGAACTCATACTACCGAGTAAATATAAGGTGTTCAAGATAAAAATTGCAACGACGATAAATAAGACAATAATGTAAGTCCAACTAAGTTATCAAGAACACAAGAGATTATGTGGTTAGACTTTCGTCTACGTCCACGGGGTAATGAGTAGTGATAATTATTAAGTTTTGAGTAATATTACAAGGTATTTAATACTCTCAAAGGTATTAAATGGAACTAAAACTTTAGAACTTGTACTCTAACTCTTGACATTCTTGTGTGTCCCTTCTTTGGAAGTGAAGCTCAGTATTTATAGCGCCTTCCTCATCAGGGACATCTTTGCTGCCTCCAGGTCCATCGAGATATGATGCTCCTCCGTACATATTTGTACCTTCGTCGACCGCGGACCTTCCTCAGTCAGACCATGCCAATTAATATCATTTTATGTGTCTCTAGGTCCCTCGAGATCTGTTACTCCTTCGTATATGTTCTACCTTCATCGATCGCGGACCATCCCCAGTAAGACTATGCCACCTAATCTCCTTCCACATGCATGAAGACCACACTCCGAGGAAGAGACCCATTGTATTTAATACTGAATGGACGCCTCAACGGTCTCTGACTTGGTGACAGCAGCCATATCTAGTCTAGGGGACGCCTCATCGGTCACTGACTTGCGGGCACCCAAGCGTCGCTGGGAAAACTGAGTTAACTAGTGTTCACTTTCCCAAATAGCGACACGTGTAGGGCAATTAAATGATATATACAGTTTGCCCCATTTCTTTCGTAATCTAATGAGGATAGGATGGGAATAAAAATACTCCCACTAAGCCGCCCTTTCTGCATGCCTGATTTGTGGTCCCCGCCCGTATATTCTTGTGCAATAACTGCTCCTTATGTTTTGGGATATCCCCAATTTTGGATTTGCTAGCCGCATATAAAAGGAAGCTTTTAAGGAAGAATAAACATTCTCCTCTTTTCTTCCACGGTCGCTTTCTCTTTCTGTCTCTTTCAACAGAGTCTTTTTCTTCTTCCTTAACCGCTAATTATTTTCCTTTTGCAATTGTTCTTCACTGTTTAATTCTTGGAGATCATGCTTTAGTAAATTTTTTGATGTAACTCTTCGTTCTTCACATTTATTAAGTGATAACCACTTTTTGTTTCTTTTGGTTTGCTCTTTTTGATCGAAATCAGTGCTTGCATGCCCCTGTTTTTGTTTCAAATGTTTCAATCATGATAATTTTAACTTTGGGTTCCTCCTCTTTTTCGCCTTAAACGTGATAATCGTCACATTTTCTCGCTATGATTTGTTTCTTTGAGATGGGTTTTTATCTCCGAGTGTACTGAATTGATTTTTCAGTGGACTTATGATGTTGTTAATCAAAGTTTATGAGTTCTTGATCATCTTTTCTCCACTGACAAATGATTATCAAACTTTCGGCTGGTGTTAGTGATAATGAGGCTTCTGAAAAAACCTGCCCATAAAGATTCTAAGGGTAGATCTTCCTCTCACCCCCCCTTCTCGAAGATCTCACCTGGATGCGACACCATATCCGCCTCATGAGGCACCTAAGGAAGTTGAGGAAGTCAAGGAGGGTACCCACGTAGAGGTTGTTGTTGAAGATCTTCCTCCACCTTATCCTATTATGAATTACAAAGGGTGCAATTCGAGGATAAAGATAGCTACTGAAGTTGGACCCTCGCTGAGATTTCCAAGTCTTTTCGTCTAGATAAGTTTGAGATTTTCTTTGTTGATGGTCCAGATGTTCTCACCGAGTTTATGATTAGAGATTTCCCATATGATGAGAACAACTTGCTGGTGAGCGTTGGTCAGCTAATCGCAGGTATGATTCTTCCTCTATTTAGCTGAAGAGACCATTTCTATTACGAAGTACTGTCCGCATTAGATAATCCTACGAATAAGACTCAGGTTTGGGGAGTCATGCAATACACTGGGAATTTCTTGTGTATGCTACATGAGTACTGGATCCCTAGTAAGGGCAAGACTAACATCAAGTCTTACGATCTTTTTTCTCTTGGGATGTGTAAGAAGGAAGACTCTACTCCTGCAAAATTTAATGCTACATATGTTGATTTCATTCAAAGGAGCAATATTCTTCACTGGAGTGTATGCCTTCGTCGTATTCATGTTACGGCTAAGCAATTCAGAGAAGGTGATACTCTTTGTTTGTTGGAGGAGATTGAAAAGACTGGTCCAACCATAGTCATATATAGCAACAAGATCATTCTGCCCCTATATGAACTATTAGAATGGATCATGACAAGCAGTAGGCTAGAACACCCCCCAGATTGTTGGTCCTTGGGCATATGGGATCACTTGTGTTGATCTTACTGTTCCTAGGCCTTCTTCATCTTTGTCTTCAAAGTTTGTTGATTACAAGCCTTGGGTCTACAACCCTACTTTCCCTGTTGAGGTAAAATGAGATGTGAGTTTTTATTACCCCATCTTCATGTTTTGTTTCTTGATGTTTGTCTTCGTTGTTCCTGTTTGTAATCTGCCCCTGCGTCATCTGATGGTACCCATGGTTCCGCTGGTACCTCTGTTGCTACTCGCACCAGGAAGCAGAAGGCTAAGGCGAAAGCATCCAAGTACCTTTTCCTGAGGTGGTAAGAATCATCACCCTAGTGCACTTATCTGAGCGCCCTTCTCGAGTGAACTCGTCACGACCGAGGATTCATGAATGCTCAACCTTCTTCTTCTCATCAAATTTTAGATCCACATGGAATAACTGATGCTACTAAGGTATTGTCGTTTGAGCGGGCATTTCTAAAATCTTTAAAGGACCTTCAGGCATGCTTGGTTGTTCTGAAGAAGTAAACTGACGCTCAGAGGATTATGTCATGTACCCGATATGATGAGAAGAGGGTATCGCTTATCCCATTCAGAGTCAGTACTTAGTATTAGGATTATTAGTAGTATTTAAGTTCTTATTGGGTGTCTTTAGTAATTGTGATTGTGGATCTAATGTAACCACCTGGGGGCTGTTTAGCCGTTGGATGCTTGGTAGTGAGTGATGGCTTTATAATCTATTGAACCTGTAATAAAACTCTCAATCAAATTATAATCAAATTCAATCATTTATTCGATTTAGGCTGTGTTCTTCGGAACTAGAGAAAGGTTGTTCGAAAGAGCAGAGAAACTTGGTTCTCTGAATCAAGTGGTTACTATCCTAATTTATCATTGTACATCCTGGTACATGACAATTGGTATCAGATTCGTTTCGATCCATTGGGGATTTTTTGTATCGAGCTAGGGCGAAATGTCAACTCTATATTCATTTACTGGATCTGAAGAGAAGATATCAAGATCTAGTTCACGATGTACCTTCATTCAGTCGAAATTATAATCTTTGGAAACTAAAGTCTCAAATCAACTTCACCAGGCTTAGATGGGAATCAATTAAAATACCACCATTAGTAGAACAATTCGTTCATCGAGTTGTGAATACGGAAGCTACGGAGGAAGAGGAGGTTTTCAGTGAAGAATTGATACCTGAATTCAGTCAAGTTCTTACTCCAAATTCACTTCCTGATGCTATTTCAGATTAAACTTTGGAGTCCGATTCAATTTCTGTATCTAAGACCGATTTTTAATGGTTTAAATTGGGTTTTAAGATCGAAATCAAAAATTGAAGACTCTGCTAATTCAATTGGTGATTTCACAGTCTCTCCGTATGAGGAAATCGAATCTGTTCCTACTGATGTTGATGACGAAGATGTTTCTATCGACTTGGAGTTGATTCCTCAATTTTTCTTTGTTGAAACTGAAGAAGATGATGATTGTCTCAATTCCTAATTGTTCATTCCTTCGTTTTTCTTCGATGAAGAGGAAGATTTGCCTGACGAGGTGAATTTTCAAACTATAAAAGTTATGAGTAATGAAAGTAGTAGTGAAGAACTCCAAAGCTTGAAGGAGTTCGTCAGTGATACCAACAAAGTAATTAGTAAGAATGGTTTTGCTCTTCTTTTTTTATTTTTCTCGGATGCTATTTGATCGTGTAAAATATTTCAAACTCATTAAGTGGTTTTTTACTATTGCCGATTTTGATTCATTTACTGGTATGAACTTACAGTTTGAAGACATTGCAAAATCAGAAATTAATGGCTTCTCCGAGTTATCTCCAGTTACAATTGACAAAATGAATGATATAGAGATGCAATTTTGTGTTAAAATTTTTGAGGAGAATTCTGATATTTCTGAAAACTTGATGGAGTTATTCTCTCTTCACAACAAGTTTCTTCGAAGGGATTGTTTTAGTCTACGTCTTGATGATACTCGCTCCTTATTTGATCGAGGTAAGTGTAATGTGATCTCATCACTTACTTATGAGAAATTACTTCTTCAATTGCTTATTAGCCTGGGGCATGACTCAGAATTTATGCATTCGTTTCCTCATTTACGTGTTAATGATTTTGCAATTTTGGCTGCGAAGAAAATGGTTGTTCAAATAACTGAGAGAGGTAGATTTTTATTACTCTTGCTGGCTAGAGTAAATACTTTTGTGCTAGCTTGTCAATTGATGTTTCAAATGGTTGAGCTGTGGAGAGCAGTAAATTTTCTTTTCCAAATGCTTCGCAAACTTCAGTTCGCTTCACGTATCTTCTCTCATAGTTTCTTCCAAGAACATTGTCATAATCTTTTCGCAAACCAACTTGCACGCTCTAAGATGTTATTCAACAACAAGTTTCTCAGTAAGGACTGTTTTTACCTTTCTTTCGATCATACTCGTGCATTATTCGACCGGGGAAAGGAATTTGAATTCAGTGTGTGGTACTCTTGTTTTCTGAAACGAGATTTTAGCTTTGGAATTGTTTCTCATGAGGTAAATTTAGTGGATGAATGTTGTGGAGGATTTGTTCTTAAGCTGGTTCACAGACATGGGTTTCAATTAGATTCATTATCTCTGCATTATATATTTTTATTGTTTAAAACTGATGCTATTGGGCAGGCTGGTCAGTTGTTGGTTCAAATGCTTGATATGAGGAAAAAAGTTTTTGTTCTTTCACAGCTGCAGATAAATTGGGTCCCTTACTATCGAATTTTTAGCACCAATTATATGCCAGCTGGAGTGATATCTTTCCAACTGATTCATTCTCTGAGTATAACTCATGTTGTTGTTGGAATTCATGTTTATAATTCGCTATTACTGCTTACACCTTCCAGAAGTTGTTTTAGCTTCTTCAAAATTTATCAAATGATTGATCACATGGATACATCGAGTGACCAGGTAGTAGTTCTCATCCAGTCTACTTGCTGGATATATGATAGAGGCAAGCTTTTCGCAAGTCAAGGGTATTTTTCTTTTCCTGCTACTTATGAATGTTGTGTGGTTACATTTACTTCTGGGACTACTGTGTTTCTTATGTCAAAATGGATGGCTGAATACGGTTCAGAAAATGTGTATGAGATGATTTTGGAGTTTGGGTACCATTTTATTTTGTTATTCGACTCTTCGAATGTTTATTTGTTGACTGCAAATGGAGACACTCGTAATGTTTGGGAACTTCCTGATGAAGTGCCCAAGAGGAATGTCAACATTACTATGCTCCTGGTATGGCAGAGGAAAACTGTAGATAGGGAAAAACGAGTTGCTGGTTTTTACGGAATTGAGAGGAGACGACCATACGGAGGAAACTCCTTGAACCGAGCGAACTGTCAAACCTCACATAGATGCACTGCAATAAGGGAGTGCTTTGAATTCGAGAGATAAATCTGTAGGACTCCGGCCTAAACCAAGACAATGGCCGTTCCAGAGTCAATTCAGTCACAAGAGAGGATGGGTCGATCTGTATGAGGGAAGCTGAGAAATGTGTGAGATCAATGATGATCGAAGATTGTAGGTGTGTTATGTATTTTGCGTAAAGAAATAAGATAAGCTCTAATTGATTGAATTTGCTCTGTTGAGAGTAATTTCTCAGACGTTGAGATGTTAATCTCTTGTTGTCTGTTTGGCATAAGATTGTATTGTTTTCAATCATGATTCAAAGACTTATTTATATTGCTAGAATTGTAAACACCTTGATCCCATGAAGTGTGACAGTTGCTGGAGTCAAAGAGTGGGGAAGTGGAAATCGTGTTAAAACCAGTTGCTCATCGTGCGGAGACTTGGTTGATTTTCCATCCACTACTTTGCTAACTCCTTCAACTGATTACACGACTTGCTCACATTCTTGTCGTGTGTATGAACACACGTGCCATAGACCGCCAGACCAAAACCCTAGTTAATATCCCCCCATGTAACACGATTGATGTCTCGTGATTGTGGACTTCATGGGACGATGAGTCCTTGTATTGCTGAGTCGAACGTGATTTGCAAATGTTCTGAGACTCATGAATTGAACGTGTCTGTTGAGACAGAGGTATGATCCTCACGTAAATGTTCATAGTCAAGGTGAGCAAATATTGCTCATTCGATGGATTGTTGAATATTGATAGTTGAACCAATATTCCTTAGTCTGAGCAAATATTGCTCATCTGAGCAAATGTTGCTCGTTTGATGAATTATTGGTTGCGCGACCAAAATAAAATATTAAATTAAAATACTGGCAACTGAACCGAGTATAATTAATAAAATGTTGATCATGGGATCAACGTAAAATTATTAGAGTTTGAATCTGGAATTATGAACCTTGGACTCGAAACCCTAATTTGATCAATTGATGATTTATTGAAAATCAACCACGGAGTGAAGGAGGGACCGGCTACGTGGGATGATGGGTCGACCATGTAGCGCCCAGATGCTCAAGTAAGAAAATACCAAAGTCTCTTGAAGACCATTTGGTGAAAGGATGATTAAATGCTGGTTTAATCATTTATTAAAATAATGCTCGTCTGAGCCTTAGGTGATGAAACCTAATTAATTATGAAGAGTTGAGGGACCGACCAAGGGGTCATGAAATCAGCCCTGGTTGGTCACGGGACCGTATGACGATCGTTTTATGAAATTCCAAAATTGTTTGGAAGAGTTTGAACCTAATGTGAACAAATTAGGTAAAATGATGAAAGTATGAGGGACCGGCCCCTTGCAAGCCAAAGAGCCAACCTTGGTCGGTCAAGGTAATATGCTCATGTCACCAAAGTGTTCGCGTCTCAGTCCTGAGAATTTTGATATTTTCTGGCGTGCATTTGAGCAATCATTTGAGAAAATATGAAGAAATCAAGGTTTTTGCTCAAACTGAGGAAACTTCATGGGATGAAGGAAATAATAATAATAAAATGAAGTGTGGGACCGGCTATGGCAAAGGCATGGCCGGCCGGCCAATAAGTTCGGTCCTATAGCACTTTTCCTAATTTTATTATATTTTTCATGATTTTAAAGGAAATATCATAAAATCAAATATCATAATTTGAAGGGAATATCATGAAATCAAGGAATTTCATGGGATGAAGGAAATAAAATAATAAGGAATGCAAGGTGTGGGACCGGCCACAACTAGGGCATGACGGGCTGGCTAGTAGGCTTGGTCCCGCACACCTTTTCTAATTATTTATTATTTCCTTGATGCAAAGGAAACACCATAAAACTGAGGAGTTTCCTTCAAACGAAGGAATTTTGTTCAAATGAGGGAATTTTCATGAGATCAAGGAAAATAATAAAAATATGATAAAATATAAAATTGGGCGTGGGACTGGGACTGGCCATGGCACGACCGGACGTCCGGTGGGCCCAGTCCCCCAGCGCCTTGATTAATATTTTATTATTTATTATTTTCTCCCTATTTTGCATAGGTTCATCGTTCCTTCGTATTTTGGAATGCTCGTTCGTGCATTCAGGTGCTCGTTAGTGCATTATTGCTGAGTACACTTGCACCATTTTAGTCGGGGCTTACTCGATAGACGTTCAGATGCCCGTATGTTGAATATTTATTACTAACCCATGGAATTCTGCTGGGAAGAACCATGAATTAAAGTAACGAAATATTATGAATACGTGGAATATTTTCTAGGGATCCAGTTAATGAATCTAATGATTTAGGAATAATTAATTGATGGCTCTATACTAGTACGATCGTCTAGGAGCCTTAATTATTTAGGAATTGAGTGATATGAGCTTGTTAAAGCGTCATATTTCTTTTATATAGTCAGGGAAAACATTGCTACATCCTGAAGACGTTATTGATCTATACTAGCAGGCAAGCTGTCTAGGAGCCGTCCAATCTTTCGATTCTATATAGAAGTAATTACTGAAATTGCTCAGTATTCATGAGATATGCCGTTGCCTCAGCTGATACACTACACATCTACATATACTCTGAGAGACAAAATTCTCAGTAAGAGATTCCCGTGGCATGAGATTTCATGCTTCAATGAGAGACATGAGCCTCAATACTCATCTGATTGCTGGATCAGGAGCATGTATAATTATGGTTTTACGATTTTAACCCTTGTCGAAAATCCACCATCTACATTAAGTCCCCTGATTAGTGAGGGACAGTCATGTTCCTCAGTCAGCACTGGATGGTGATTTTCCAATCACAAACAAAATAAGTAATTGAACTTAGTCGTAAGATAAGGTGTTACCGGATTTTCGACTGCGCGAGCAAACCACGGCTTGAACGAAGACCCAGTGGCATGATAGAGCGTCATCTAGCGAGCATAAAATGGTGTAGTACTGCTGATTTGGTGATGGAACCTTGTTCGGTTTAGGATTCGCGGGTCTGGTGTAACACCCCGAGTTCCGGACCAGGGTCAAACCCATATGGAGATCCGAACTCGAAGTGTTACGGGTCGGAAGGAGGCTAAGAGTTTTATTTATATATAATTATTTCAATAAACTAAACATAATGAATTATTCTTATACATGAATTTAATTAATTATAAAATACATTAACAATATTATCGACAAAATATTAAAATCAAATTACACATCAAATGATATTCACAAAAACAACACGGTCAACAATCCATCTAATTATTTTAGTTCCACTTCCACCATTTAAGAAATCTGCAAAAAAATGTCAATTGGGGTGAGTTGACGGCTCAATAGGCATACTTTCCCATCCTCTAAAAATATACAAACATCACAATGAACAAAACAAAATATACATTTAACCAATTGTTTATAATTTCACAACACCCGAATTAATTCTGAATTATTATTCATTTTCATTTTAGTTTATGAGTTCGTGGTGCGAATGTCCTTGGTTCGTACACCCACCTATCGTTTACCGGCACGGACAGCCGCCATCAATGGTCAGGAACAAAAGTTCCTATGGGGATCATACCCATCTGCTCTCTGGGATCATTACCCGTTTCATTTTCGTTATCCGACACAAAAAAAACCCGCAATTGATGGTCAGGAAACACAAGTTCCTACTGGGGATCATTACCCATTTAAATATCGGGGATCATTACCCTCCGTTAGCATGAAACAATATTTCATCTAACGGAAAAACATGAACTCTTCCTTTTATTAATTATTTTTTTTTACAATTTAATTTATATAATCTTCCAATTTCAATTTCATGGTCATGTACATTATCAAAACAACAATTACACAATTCAAAATACAATAAAAGAAGAATACATCATTTTCAACCTAAGAAGTCACAAATGGATATTAGTAGAAGATAAGTTAGTAAACCTACCTTTTTTTTTTTATTTAGCATCTCATAGTTGAAACTCCAATAGAACCCATAAATCACACCATACAACAACATGCTTATTCCATTCCATAATCCACGCCAAATATTGTTACAAGAAGATATAATAGAAAACTAATATGAGGAAGTCTTATTCTTTAAGGTATTTAGGTGTAGGATCAGAATATCGCGACAACAACAATTCGCAAAGGCAACCGATAACAACATTGCGAGTAAATCGCAGAAGATTAATATGAATGACGCACTGGATGACGATAGGAAGATATGAAATCTGGCGAAAGTTAAGAAGTGTCGCGAATACGAATACTTGTACGCCTGCGACACTTCGCGAGACATTCCCGAAAATAAAGGACAGCTTAGCTGTCATTCACTATGTATTACCCTATATAAAGGGATGAGTGAATCTGTCGTAGGAGAGGTTCCTTTGGAATGAAAAAGCAAGTCATTAGGAGAGAGAAACAGAGAGAATGTTTGTAAGATCTTAAGTAATTTCATCTTCCGGTGTAAACATTTCAAGAAAATTATTAATAAACATTCATAATTGTTCACCTTCACAGGTTCAATCCATGTTTCTAGCGCCAATATGTAGTTGCAGGAAATCCCACAATACACCCCTCACTATATTTTGTATAACTAATCCACTCAAAAGATAATAGATGAAAAATTATGAATGTTTATTAATAATTTTCTTGAAATGTTTACACCGGAAGATGAAATTACTTAAGATCTTACAAACATTCTCTCTGTTTCTCTCTCCTAATGACTTGCTTTTTCATTCCAAAGGAACCTCTCCTACGACAGATTCACTCATCCCTTTATATAGGGTAATACATAGTGAATGATGACTAAATTTGTCCTTTATTTTCGGGAATGTCTCGCGAAGTGTCGCAGGCGTACAAGTATTCGTATTCGCGACACTTCTTAACTTTCGCCAGATTTCATATCTTCCTATCGTCATCCAGTGCGTCATTCATATTAATCTTCTGCGATTTACTCGCAATGTTGTTATCGGTTGCCTTTGCGAATTGTTGTTGTCGCGATATTCTGATCCTACATCTTGCCTCTTTTTTCTTGAATATTGCTTGAAGAGCGATCTTTAAGAAAAAATACGTTGTTGTAATAGTCTCTGATTTTTATTGATGAAGGAACGAGCGAAAGAATACTGGACTTGAAAAGTACGTACTTGCCTCTATTCAATATGTAGTTGCAGGAAATCCCACAATACACCCCTCACTATATTTTGTT
>JAJJWW010017254.1:0-107335 GCA_023531295.1 Papaver armeniacum
GCCTCTTGGGAATAATGGATGATGTATTTGTGAAGATAAGACGACTCTTTTGAGTCTTGACTAGAGATGGCACACCGTGCCATTTTTTACTTCAAAAAGCCTTCACGAACGCATTGAAAAGACCATGCCGATACGTTTTTTCATTGATTTTTCTTGGTGGAGCCCTAAGGTGGTCTCCCTGGCCCCTGCTAACTCCTATAGAATTGGGATTTTATCTATCAATATTTCAAGTAAGCTAAGAGCAACCATAGTGGGCTGAGTATAACCAAATATTTGGTCAAAAAACGAGACAAAGCGGGACAGATTATCGATTAAAATCCAGACCAAGATTAAATCCCAGACTATATTTGGTATGGGACCAAGACCAAAACCAAATATAGTCGAGCAAATGTATAAAGTGATCCTGTGATGGGGCGAACGTATAAAGTGATCCTATGATGGGGCGAATGTATAAAGTGATCCTTGTATGGGGCGGACATTATATGTGATCCTGACCAAATGGGGCGGACATTATATCCTGGCATTTTTAGGGGCGACCCCAAAAGAATCAGGGGCGACACAAAATGACGAAAAAGGTCACCCAAACCTAAAACAAAGCCACCCCTTATCTCAAAATTTTCGAAATGGCAAATATGCCCTCCATAATCGGTAGTTAAGTCTACAATCGGGAGAAAATTGTTATATAGAAGAGATTCCATTTTCATATGATTGAGAATTTCCACAATCGGTAGTTTCATGATGTTTATTGCCTTCCGATTATGGTAGTAGCCGCAAATTCGAAATTTTCAAAAACCAATAGGAATTTTAGATTTCTCTATTTCCACAATCGGTAGTTTCATGATGTTTATTGCCTACCGACTGTACAATCGGTAGTTTCATAATCTTTATTGCCTACTGATTATGGTAGTAGCCCCAAATTCGAAATTTTCAAAAACCAATAGGAATTTTAGATTGGGAATTTCTACAATCGGTAGTTTCATGATGTTTATTGCCTACCGATTGTACAATCGGTAGTTTCATATTGTTTATTGCCTCCCGATTATGGTAGTAGCCCCAAATTCGAATTTTCAAAACTAATAGGAATTTTTAGATTTCTCTATTTCCACAATCCGGTAGTTTCATGATGTTTATTGCCTACGATTGGCCAAATGAGGCAATAATGTTTATTTCTCCGATTATGGTCGTAGCCCCAAATTTAATTATTTCAAAAACCAAAGCTAGGAAGAAAAGAACATAGTCACAATCGGTAGATAATTTTTTTTTTTCTAAACTACCGATTATGAAGGGACATATAAGTATTTTCAACCTATTTTTTCATTTTGTGTCGCCCCTAATTCTTTCGGGGTCGCCCCTAAAAATGCCAGGCATTATATGTGATCCCAAAATGGGGCGAACATTATATGTGATCCTGACCAAATTTACTCTTCCATCGACTAAACTCAAATTTGGTCTTTTTTTTTTTTTTTTTTTTTTTTTTTTGTCTTTGGTCTTTGGTTTTGATCGCACCACTGCAGTTGCTCTAACTCCTCATAAAGTTCTTTTCCTAATATGGGCAGCACTGCACAGCTCCGTTCCTACAAGATATATGCTGCTGGGAAGAAGGGTTCATATCAACTCGAATCTTTTGCTTGTTTTGCGACTCTTGTTTAGAAACACAGGATCATCTCTTTATTTTTTGTGAGCGAGTTTTTTTCTCCTCTCTTCGGTTGAAGTGGGTTTGGCCTGCTGATATGAAGACTGCCTTGTTGAGTTGGAGATTGGAAAGGGTTTCTAAGCGCATCAAGATTATATGGCATCTTCTTCCTTTTGCAATTTATTGGGAGCTTTGGTTCGAAAGAAATAGAAGGGTGCATGGAGGAAGACCTAAGGCTGTGGAGGAGTTAATTGATGCGATCAAAATGGACATCTACCTATGGAGTTTATCTACAAAAGATTTTAAAGATTTCTCAACAAATCAAGTTATACATAATTGGGAAGACATCACTGTTATAAAAAAAGGTGGTGTTTGACTTTGAGATTTGAGAGTCATCGACGGACAGGATTTGTGAGGACCCCGATCCGAGCTGGCCGGAATCATCCCGATCGAGCTATGACTTGGACGGCTGTGAATGATATGCTATGTTACGTGAATGCCTTTTATGGAACCAGCTAGAGCCCTAAATAATCTTTTCGTTTATCTGGAGTTAATCTGATTCATACCCTCTTTCTTTTTCTGCTACTACGATCGTTCTCCTCTCTCGAAGAGAATTCTTCCGTTTTTATTTTTTCGATATATGTTTGCAGGAAATTTAGTAGGCTAAATTTAATCAGGAATACGATGCAGAGGAAAATAACAAGAAGGTAAACATGTACAAACCCTAGAAATTTTATCTGTAAGTTTTTTTGATTTTTTTTTTTTGTTTGCTTCTCACTTTGATCGATTCTCTCTTCTAGACTCGGTGAGAGGTACCACCACCACCACCCATACTCATCACTGCACCTTACCTCTCACTTTAATACGAGTTTCAAAATTCAATTTCGTTCTGGAGTAATCAATTATAACGATTTTTGGTTTTTTTTACCGTACCTAATTTATTTTTCTTATTTTAAGCTTTGAATTTGATTTTGGTGTTCAACTACCGAAGACCAACTTATGTAGCATTGCAAATCAGAACCCAAACAACTTCAACATACCAATTATGGAAGAGTGGTGACTTAAATTGCGTTTGATCCATATCAATCATCATGCTTTTAGTGTGTTGATTTAACACACCAAGTTGGGTTACAAGAAAATAAATATTCAAGATCAACCCTAAAGGAAGATAGGTAAAGGAGAGAAAGATACGTGTTTACAAAAGGAAATGAATGGTTTGATCTATAGGTGTTCACAAAATCTTAAACTTTGTGAATTATTGTTGTTGAGAACTCCTATTGCTCTTACATAGAAAGATTACAAGAAGTTTGCTCTAAGAATGTTGAGCAATAGTGGGACGATAAGAATAATATGCCACTTCCTTTCATTATTTCAAGATCAAAGATATGCAGCTTTTGTGTCTGTTGCTACCTTTTTGGATGTTGCATAGGTGGTGGCTGCTGGTACTTAACCTGTTCAAATTATTGCGGTATTACAGTTCCACCTTAGGTCCGAATTAGGACAAAATAAGTTAAACACGAACTCTGATAACAGTGCAGGGTACACATGGATTTGTTCAATTACGAAGAAACATCAATTTTATTGTTAATTTTAGATTGTACATTATTTATCATAATAAGCATGGGTCTTTCGGATGAATTGGGTTGTTTTTATCCTTCGATGCAGGCATGTGGCTGGAAGAGGAAATAGATTCCGCTTTTGATAGCTTATATCCAGGAAAGACACCCGGATTTAAAGGAAGTTGCGGATCAAGTATGTAGTTTCCTTGGCCTACACTTTTGCTCTCATTTTTAATGAATGGTTTAATGGTAAGAGTAATTTGGAACCGATAAATTCTCTATTATGATTATTTGGCATTTTAATAAAACGGTAACAAACTAATAATTTATTGGCATCTGCATATACTTATTGTCTGGACTGGGTACTACAGGGTATTTTCCTGAATAGGCTATATACCTATAGTTTTCATAGTTCGGAGCTGCTATCCGCAGCAACCCGGAAGGTAATATGTTTGTATTATTTTCTTACATATTGGACGTCTCTAGAGATTCGCTATGAGTAAAACAAGACATTCCAATCAAGCAAGCCTGAACAAAGCTTTAAAGGAACTTTCAATTATGTCATTCTTTATGTGTTACCTCAGTGACTTGGCAAAGATTTTGAGTATATGGCTTGACATCTTCCTTGAATCTACTTTTTGACTTTTAGGATGGGAGACTATATTACTTTGGGAGGCATAGTAGAAATCCAATTATGTTTTTATTTCATTAAACCAATGAAATCTTCTTGAATAAGTAAATTAAGGGTGACCCAAATTTTTTGTGTTACACACTACTACTCTTCTATGAAAAATCAACTTTACACCCATCAGCTGTATTCATCAAAAAATTAATAGAATAGTACATATATGTTGAGGAAGTTGGAGATAAGAATGGGAAAGGACTGGAATTGAAATGAGTTGGCCCAAACTAAGGGCATCAAAGTTGGATTTTGCCTACGATTCAATCTCTATGATTGTGTTGCTGTCGATTCAATATAATATCGTTGGATTTTTATTTCTATGCTTCATTGTTTTCTGCTCTTTTGCTAAATATGATTTGTGGAGTGAATGGTGTGTGTTCAAAACTGGTGGATCAAAAGCCAGGTACTGTGTTAGCTAGCTAGGTGAAGATAGAGAGGAAGTAGAAACAACAATGAAGAGAACAACAACATAAAAAAAAAAAAAAAAAAAAAAGCACCCTTCTAGAAAGTCCTCTTAATTTAGAAAGCTCATATACAGAAGTTAGGGTTGGTCATTCTATAACCTTTAAGCTCACATCACTTTTTTGGTTATTCGGGACTAGAGATCCAGTGAGCAAGGAACCTCAAGTGATCAGTTACCGCCGATGGTTTGTGGGGACAATCGACTATAAGTTATGTTACATCTTGGGTGTTATCTGTATCTTTAATTTTTCTCAAATCAAATTGAATTTCCCGTATAAAAATTTGATTTAATTGCTCCACTAGGTACTAGCTGCTATCTTCGTTTCCTAAACTCTCAACTACCTTTTTGTTATCCTTTCTAAGGATGTTTCGACAATTGTTCATATTTTATTTTAACGTTTTGCAATAAAGCTAAGCCGTTGATTTCTTATTTCGACGGATTTTCATAGGTATGGTTTGCTATACGTGATTAGAAAGTTTTGACTTCTATTTGTTTATGGTTGGGAAACATCTATTGCAGTTTACATAAACTGAATTAGTCCAGATCCTTTATTTCTGACAATAGAAGTTATGTTAGTACGATGTCTTTATGATGTTAAGTTAACTGACTTACTCTCTTACTTTCATGCTTCTGACTAGCAAGCTAAGAGAAGATAATTACGTAGTTTTTTGATGACTAGCATGCTTAAGACAAGCTAACAAGTTTGGCTAGACCGCTGAAATTTATTTTCTTTTTTAACGTAATACTAAAAGTTTATTGAATTTTTAAAATAATATTAGGAAAGAATTCACTTTGAACGCTCATGTTTACTGTTTGATGATTAATTGCTTTCTCTAATTTTGTTCTTCTTCAGATGCACATGGGAATAGGTCTGAAAAGTTTCAAGGTGTTGGGATTGCTTTGCGTTGTTGTAGCTGTTCTTACGACTTCTAAGGTAATTTAGTCCTCTTTTTAAGGCAATTATGAATGAATTAGTATTTTTTATGTGGAACTGTTTTTGGGAGGATGGAGTATTTTAGATGCCTGTGTAGGATTATTTAAGCATTCTAACTCTTTAGCTGGAACTCTAGATTTTTTGATGGCTTATGATCAAACTTAAAACTTACGGTCATTTGGTTTCCATGAGATATCCATGAACAATTTAATTTCTTATGAATATAAGATCAAACAAGCATACAAAAGAGTTTATATATTAGTCATTTGCAGAAGAATGCAGATAGTAGGTTACTAGCATACTGCTTCACCAATCGGCTGGCGTAGTTGCGCCTGTGAGTAATTGTATGGTTGATGCATTCAGGATAACAATATGGAATGAAGGTTTTGGAGCATTGGGAAAGAGTTCGATTGGTGAAGGTCGGGCTTTTTTCCAGGTTCCAATACCACACCCTCATTTTTGTGATGTTTTCATTGGCGTCATCTTTTTTTTTTCTTGACCCTTGATCGATAGTATCAAAAGATGAATCCCCAAACAAAAATTATGATGAAAATAAAAATTGTTGTTATGGTGATAACTGCTGGGTGTTCTGAAATTTTGGGAGTATGCTTATTTAGTTATTTGTCGGAATATAAAATTTGGTAGACAAGAGTACAGTGTACGGAATTCTTAATCTTTATTACCAGTTCTCAATCCATGAAATGTAGTAACATGAAATGTAGTAACCCGGTCATAGATGGACGCCACCTGACCTCATGTTAAAGTCTTTTTCTGATTCCTTCTATGATTATTGCACAAAATTATTTATTTTGTAAAGATTATTCATGAAAAATCTTTAATGCTAAGATTACATGATAAGAGAGAAGATGGGTTCACCACTCTTGCTGCAGCTGGGCCCCCTTTTTTTTTTGAAAGGGTATTAATACAGGCCACAAAAGCACAAATTTCTGTTCTTAGAGAGCAAAAGATAAAAGATGTTCAAGATATGACGTTTGAGATGACTTTATTTTTTTTTCCCTATAAGCTTCTCTTTTTTTTGTTATCTTCATCTTTGATTTGCTGTGTCATAGGCTGACAACAGATCCCGATCACTGATCGATTTGTATGCTTTCAAAGTCATTCCTTGGTGCGGTATGGCATATCTATTTTGTGTTGAACCTTCGAGTAAATTATTGTATTTGACCATGATATTGGTTGAAATGACGAACTGAAATTTATGTTGTTTCAGACCCATTTAATTATGGGTTCCATTTCTATTAGAGACCATTATTTGTTCTGCATTTATTTTCCTGACTTTTGTATCCATAAGTGGAATCATATCAAATAGACCGTTGCATAATGCATAAAGCTTAGTTTCCCATTATTGCAGTTCTATTGTTTCTATTTAAAGACTAGCACAAGGTATGTCCTGTTTCTGTCCAATACCTTAGGTATTTTAAACTACGGATATGTGGCGCAATGGTAGCGCATTTGACTCATGTCAAAAGGTTACGTGTTCGATTCACGTCAGGTCCATCCCCAGTTTTTAACCACGTTTGGGAAAGGTTATTGGTCATGTAGAAGGAAATTTGTTGATTAGTCGTTCATGTTTTTCTATTTTATAGTTTTATTTAAGAATGATTGACGTGTTCATGCCATAATAGATTTAAATAACACACTTCTTGGTTAGAGGTATAATGTACAAGTTCTTTGAGTTATTTGCTGTCCGATCTAAGGATTTTGCATCACGTTACATAAATCTCATTACACAATTTTTTCTTTTTCATTCCTGACGTAATTGCTTGACCGCTGTGTTTTCTTTTTGTTCCTTGATGCTTAACAGGATCATGCACACAACAAAATATTGATCCATAAACTACAGCTTTCTATTGTTCCGGCGGCGTTAATTTGACATACAAACACTCGGACTGAGGTTATTCCTACTTCTGGTAGGAGCATCTCATGTCATTTTGAACATCACCAGGTGATCATTACTCAAGACTGAAACAATTAGGGAAAAACGAAAATGGTAAGTGAAATCTCTATATTAATACGGTTGGAATTGTGTTTTTCTTTCTAATTATTCCTGATTTACCTCTGTAAGTGCCGCTTCCTAACAAAACCTTATTCTCTTAGGTGAATTTGTGAGCGCCATAGTAATTTCTACGATTGGTAGAAGTTAAAAAATAAATGCACCAAATTTTCAGCAGTCACATAGTCTTTTCCATCTCAAGAAAATGAATGAAGTATGTCAACAATAGAATTAACTTCATATTGTCGACCCGTGTCTGGAAAGCATAGGTTACTAATGGGAGAAAAGAAACTCGGGCACAAGGGACTTAAATTACGAAATGTCGTTAAGTTTTGCCTACCCGCATCTTGAAAGGCTAGGTTACTCACATATGTTATAATTAATGTGTGTGAGTTAAGTGAGTATCTCGAACATAGATGCCTAGATAAAGCACTCTTTGGTATGGTAATCTTATATTCATATAAATGGATAGTGTGGTCTTGATGCTTGCTAATAGTCATTAGTTGCTGCATCAGGGATTTCAGTTTGGGATCCATGTTTTGATGTAACCCCCACCACCAGTGGCTACATCAAAAGACAAGGCACTCTTAAAGTTCTAATAACCGATAGTTGCTAATCCGACTATCATAGAAAAGTTAACAGTTTCATATGCAGATTCATTGTCACGGAGCCACACCTTCGCATCATTGTTATATACAGCTGCATTCATTTCCCTGTGAGTGAATTTGTTGTTTAATCCCTTGGGACAAGTGTCTCAATACGTATGTAATTCACGAGTTTATATTCTATAAAGCCAGCGTTTAATATTATTAAAAAGTTGAATTGGGGAAGAAATGGAAGTAAATTGTGCGAGGACGACCATTGGATATCAGTAGGCTGTCTTGGTTAATATATGCCTCTCAACTACTGAACTCCAACATTAGAATGACATGCAGACAAAAGAACTTACAAAGGACACACTAGGACAACTTGAGTTAGATTTTTTTTTGAAGCACAACTTGAATTAGATGATTTCATCTCTGTCGAATGTTCTTCACCCTAGATCTTAAATAAGGGTTCCCTAACATAGGGATCAGGGAGCATCAAGCATGTCTTGAGAATACTCGACCACCATGTAAGAGATGCCTTGGCCGAGGGTTGGAATAATCTGTGAAACTCTGTGAAATGGTGTTGATAATTAAGCCAATAATGTCCGCCGAGATGTACAATATTATGTTTCTGGAGGGTTTAGACATTTTGTTTTGTATGAATGTTTCACTTGGAAAGAAGATGTACATTGCCTATGCATAATCTTCTATCAACAATGGAAAAATGCACCTGGCTTTGAATAAAATGAAGACTATGAACCTATAGTTGAGAATTCCATCTTTTATACCGAGGTAAACTTTGTTGTATCGGTTTTTTTCCCCCAATAAATTAAAAAAATCCGTAAAGAACGCAATTGGTCATTGTAAAAGCTTAACTCATGATAGGCTGAGTTAAGTTGAAATTTATGGAATACTTGATGAATTTTATAGCATTTTCCTTGATGTGTAGTTTTTTCCATTCAACTTTTGTGTATTTAACAGCGCAGACAAAATTTGAGATTCTTTGTCGATGAACCTGCTTTTACCGATCTTTGCACAGAAAAAACTCTCGGCAATGTCTGTAATATTCAATGATTTGAGATAACTGCTACGATTGATTAGAAACTAACGAGTTTGTCCTACACATGCCCTCCGTAAAAGTGAGTATTTGATTAAAGATGCTCTATTAGAAAGTAAGAGAATCAATTACCCGGAGCCTTAGGCTATAAAAATGTTGTATATATGTTTAAATTTGAACTTGCATATGTTTATCCTTCTCATGACTTGGTGGGTATACCATATGGTGCTAATAAGGTTAGTGGTGCTCAAACTCTCGAAGATGTCTTTAGCGGATGGGGCCTTAAACTAATGCTGGTGAGCTTGAGAAGGATTCTACCACCAGAAAATCAAACATCGGCGAATTGAAGAATTTGATTGATTTTACGTGCGGTTCAATGTGTTCGTGCTCTCTTGCAGGTCTCAGACCTGGCACAATATATTACTATAACTGCGGTGCTTTTTCTTTATCAAGCAAATAACATACCTTTAAAACTATACCCTTACCGTTGCCAAGCAACTATATTGGACGAATATAAGTTATTGAAGACTTTGGGCTTATAAGCAATTGATCATATAGTTAAGTATGATTCCTCGATGATTTCGATGCTTGGAGACTTAAGTTATGCAAATTAGTACGGTACAACTTGCGGAAAATTTTACATGTACGTTTCCAAAATATCTACCCCGCTGGTACGGATGGGAAATAACCTTCACTTTCCACTATTATTTGTATTAATGATGAGTACCATAGTGCTGAGTAGAACCGAAGATATTTAATGCCGCACCTTGCTAAGTATTTTCATGTTAGAGAATCGTAACAATTATTTGTGAGTCGAAATAGATTGAAATTAATAAAAGTGGTCGTAAACAAGTGGGAGTTAATGGTCGATCTATAAACATGGGCCAGCATGCCATGGAAGGACGCAATCAACTTTAATAGGATATTGCTCTGATGAACTTTGGATATTTGAGATTCTTTCTTTGCATGGATATTTGAGAGGAAGCTTTTGTAGTTGTGTGTGGCCTCACAGTCCCCTGATTTTATTAAGGATGCTCATGCTATGGAAGACATGAATATCATACACGTTGCAATATTTCATTTTTCATCACATAGAGAAGAAATTTCTTTGCTATGATATATAAATATATGAAGATACAAAGATAATAATAAATGTTTGGATAAAGGTAGGTATCCAATTTATCGTCAGTGTAAAGATGTGGAAGAGGTAATTGTTCGTAGTGTATGACTTCTATCTGTCAACAATGTTCAATTACCACATCAGTATAAAGTTTCACAAACTCCAAATTCTAAACCATCCGAAATACACAAAATTTTAGATCATCTATATATACATATGACAGTGGTAAAACATTCAAAGACAAAAAATTGACTCAAAAAGTGAAAACATTGTATCGAGGAGATTCAACATATCAAATATTGTAATTTTATGAAATCAAAATAAGACATGTGAATTGCATCACATAATTCCTAAGGTTGAGTATGTATATAAACCAAACTAATTTACAGCTGCCATCATGGATCCATATGTCTTTTGATTTCTCTATTTCGTTCTTCAGTTACAATGATTGGTTTTAAAACTAATCTGGGATAAATATTGATAAAATTAAATGAAGGGATTGGTATTTTTTTTCTTCCATTTTTTTTGCTGGAACTCTGTGTCTAAATATAAGTTGATTCTGTTACTACTGATAATCAGGTGTTTACTAATGTATAAGTTGTAGTCTTTTTGGAATATTTAGATACACTAATTAATAGAGGTTGAGCCGGGGCCGTAACTTCAAAATTCGAAATTTTCAGGTTCTCCACTTCATGATATAACATCTTGGGTTTCTGGATAATGATCTTCTAATCAATTGATGTTGATCTCGACAATTTAGGCTGTGAAATACACATAACGAGTTCTGCAGGTTACTGTTGCTGCTATTGCTGCGGAAGAAATTTCTCGCAATGTATGTATTCCCAATTTTTTTTAATCCCGTTTTGTTTTTTATTTTATTTTTTTTTTGGTTCTGAAGTTCAGGGTTGCTAATATGAAATTTGGATTTTCAACAACGTATTACTTTGAATGTAGTATTAAACTTGGCAGCTTGACTGTGCAATCTTCTCTTTTAGATTTCACCCGGTGGATGCTTGAGCATCAAATGGACATATCCTCCTGTATTTTCTTAAGAAATATAAAGGAAAGGATAATATACAAGCAGATACTTATAAAATATAAAGGGCTCGGAGGATTCTGAGTTAAATCCAAACAATGGAGGTAAGCGCGGCGTTTTTCCATCTACTTTTATGGGTGGTCTTAGGTATATAATTAAGATCTCAATCAAGATTCAATGGCCATTACACGGTTTAATCATCATCCATATATCTTATGAGGAAGACCGCAAATCCAAGTTGGCCAGAAATTAAAGATGAGATATTACCGTATTAATTAGATTTTTATCGTACTGATCTCATGGTGTTAAGAGATTCATCAAGATTCGAGTTCAAGAGAGACAAATTGACTGATGAAATCAAGGGAATGTGTTCGGTAAAGTGTTTTCACATGCATTCACGTTTGGATTTCAGAAACATTTGACTCATATGTATGCACTTTTATTCTTAGATGGTCCTAAAAAATTGTATAGCTGAACAGGTTGACATGTTTATTTTTGTTGAATTTCTAAATGAAAAAGTAGATCCGTTTTTGTTTAAGACTGTTTAGGAAATGCATGGTACTTATGGTCCATGTGGTTCCGATTTTATGTACATCAAAAATGGAAAATGTTGCTGAGGATATCTAGAAAAAAACATCTTAATAGTACAAACTTGGATTAACGTGCGTCTGTAATCTATCTTCGACACGACCATGAGAAGGATGTGATTGTATATAAGGGATACAGACTAACAACACAGATGTTATTCCATACAAATCATTTTTTGTTTAGGATGTTCAATTTCCGCATTAATGTTTAAATCAGTGGTGGTGTAATAGTTGCTAAATACATACATAAGTGTATCTGTAATCGTGCGACATTAATTTTCTGGAAATGTAATTAGATGCAACAGTAGGTTGATGCAAGATATATTGGTCCAGTTGAGGTGGTGTGGCTTTTATGCGGTCATTTGATGCGCGCGTGAAGATGAACCTAATTTTTTTAGACTATGTATTCATTTTCCCGGTCTATGAAAAATTGTGTACGATGCAACTAACTCAATGGATAACGTAAGTACTACTGCAGAGAACTATGCATCAATATTGGTGGCATACTTTAATACAAATTTAAAGAATCTTGCTGCCTAAGTATATACTTATCAAGAATTTTTCCACAACGTTTAGTGTGCAACTAGAAAAAGTGGAAAGTAAGGAAGCCAGATTGTGCAATTGCAAGAATGTTTTGTCGGCCCCAAAAATGGTGAATTGTATTGTTTGCGAATATTACTAATTGTTAGCCGGTGCAGGTTTATTTAACCAACTTAAAAATACTGGGGCAATTAAAAATTACCCTTCCAATTATTATTTCGAAAAAATTCAATGAAAGCCATGGCATTGTTAAGGGCGTATGATTAATTGTAACACGACTAGGAGATCAGGAGATTGGTGTATAAGTCATAATAGATGATGTTGGTGGGTAGAATGATTTTGCACCAAATAAAGATTATAAAAATAATGTGGCGGAAAGTGATGAGATCGACAGAATGGATATATACCGATAGCTATACGTATCAATTTCTTATGAATGTTTGCTTGACAATGCATATGGATGAAAGTAGCGCATAGATCCTCCATAGTGCTGGGATCTACTTGACATCCGGTGCTCTTACAGAAGATGAAAATCCAGTGTATATTGGTATTTCAAAAAGACTCAGTGAGCCATCCAAACTACATATTAATGTTATCAAGAATAATGAGTTGCCATATGGGTATACAAAAATCGTGCTGCGCGAATACATTACTAAGAATTCACCACCTACAGTTCGAATGGTTTCTCAGGAACGGGGATATTAGAATAATATGGAAGTTCATAAAATGGCAACATATTCCCTCCGTACCTATACAGAGGCAGAAAGGAGAAGATCTCTTTCGATTAGTAAGTTGACTGATGTTTAAAAATATCCATTCCTTTTCCGATTTTTGGAATTTAATTTTCTTGCTATTCTAGGATACTTTTATTTATTAAATTTCAATATGTTACTTTTAAGAAAAATTTCATACCGGTTAATGTTCGTTTATATTAGGTACATTTTATCTTTCAAATTGTTTTCTTAAAGAAAGAAGATTCGAAAATATAGAAGTCTCAAGCAGATATGATATTAGTTTTTAAAACATCATATATTTATGTTACTTACTCTTGACAGTAATTAAAAATACATCAAAAACAAAACACCAAAAAAAGATACAACCCAAATTACATACTCATACCATTAAACAAATTGATCGTTTAAGATCTTACCATCATTATAACGAAAATGAAAAAAAGTCTTAAATTACTGGATCTTTTCACGTCATTTTACCGTTTTGTCTTTAGTTATGGGACTCATCGTTGTCTTCAGTAGATCTATGTAATTACGATGACGATGAAACCGTAAAGGTTGAGAACTGCTAGATACCCAACAGATAAGATCACAAGATGGAGAATTCATCAAAGATGAGATAAGATTACATATGGAGATAATGTTGCTCAAATAACTTATAAAGCGTGGGCACAATTCTTACATTGCAGTTTTCAAATTTAACCGTCATTTTCTCGCAGTCGGTAATGATGTACAGGGAAAAATAACTACAATAGGCATCCCTTCAACAATCGAAAGTATGTCCTTGAAGGTTTTTCCTTAAGTATCATTACACCCTTCCTCCCTGCTATACTCATCCCATCACCAATCATTTTCCACCTTCTAGGATGTTTCCTACACTAGCAGCAGCCACGTCGAAAAACTCACCAGCCTCAACATAAGTGTGGAAAAAGATGTCGAAAGAATAAACCCTTTCTCTAAATCTCTAATACTTCCGGTTCAAAATGGTTATTAGCGTCGCTACAATCGAATAATAAATAAATTGAAAGCTTATATGTTTTAGGTATCTTATGATACCCGATTTCATTAATGGAATAATAAATAAAATTTCAAATATATGGAAGTACTGATTCCCTTAACCCGGTCGAAGAACAATGGGAAGAGAAAAATATCTCTCCGCAACAAGATATTTTAAACTTCAGATAAAAATAGTTCAATAGATGAAGAACATATCGTTTTCAAACAACCAATGTGAGGTACGACACATCAAAAGAAACCTTACACATGACGTCCTTATTTTCTTAATAGAAACCGATGGATTTTGATGACAAATATGAGTTTGAATAGTATTTATGGAGAACAATATGGGTAAAAGACCATGTTTTCACATTATTATCAGATTGAGTGTTATGCATCTAAAAAATATTTGATTAAAGATCATTATAATATGATCATATATATGTACAACGAAAAGAGAAGACAAAAACACAAGCTGGCAAAGTTTAAAAAATATCAAAAATTAGACAAAGAATGGAACGACATCACATTTAGCCAATTTTTAAAATTGGATGACGCTGATGAAATCAACAATGCAGTAAAAAATTCTACAACTCATCTATTGTCGTGTGACAGTAAGATGCTTGAAACTTATTTACCAGGAAAACCTTTCAGAGAAGATACAAAGATTAACGAGGGGACAAATGCAAAGCACTAAAAAGACATCTTTGAAGCGTTCATTGTCGTTCCCATAAGTTGATCTAAACAAGAAAAAACTAAAAGATTAGAAGTAGAAGTGATTCTATTCGTAAAAATATAATTCCAAAGATGAACAAAGAGTAAAAAAAATGACAA
The DNA here is from genome assembly GCA_023531295.1 of Papaver armeniacum. NCBI lineage: Eukaryota > Viridiplantae > Streptophyta > Magnoliopsida > Ranunculales > Papaveraceae > Papaver > Papaver armeniacum. The sequence goes on from JAJJWW010017254.1 coordinate 14,771, forward strand.
AAACGTAGGATGGTAATATTCAAAGAAAAATTACATCAAAAATACAGTGTAAACATGGATATAATTTGGGATCGACAAAGAATAAACATATGCAAAAAAGGGTCTCATAGTGTATAAGACTGGAGAAAGAACATGGGAAGTCTAGCGCAATTCAAAGACATAGATTTGGTTTCAGATTAAACAAATAACAGAAGTCAAATATGATTAAACGGTAATGTCATGCTACGTTTTACGTTAACCGTTAAGGTCATGTTGTTTTTTAATCAACATATGTTACTGCTTTCTTGACGTGAACGTGATACATGTACCAATGCAAATTAAAATAGGCAATAATGTATATCTAGGGATTTTAATTATTTTTTTTGGTTTGCAATTATTGATTTACTTTTTTTATAAGGGTTAATTTTTATTACTGAGTTTCTGCAAATTTTTGTTAGTTATTACTGAGTGAGTTTTTTTGTTAGTTATTTTTTGTCATATCATTTCTGTCGATCCTTTTAAGTTACAACTGTCTTTGTTGCCAATATGGATCCATCTGTTATTTTGATTTCTCAATTTCAGTCTTTAGTAACGATGGTAGGATTTAAAAATAACATAGAATAAATATTGATGAAATTAAATCAAGTGATTGATATTTGTTATGTGATATTGATATATATTGTTGTAATGGCGGGATGTGTTAAATTTTGGCTTCAATATATGTAAACCATCTGATCTTGAAGGACGTTTAAGGTACATGTCTTATTTAATATTCAGTACACTTAACAAGTTGTTTATTTGAGTTTTTATCATATACGTCATTATATTACGCCAGTTTAACATTATGCAAATTAAAGGAATACTGATTGCAAGTTTGGTCTGCTGATGTACTTGAAGGGTGTTTACTAATAAAAAATCCTCTGCGAAGTTATTGTGCATTCGATACACTACAAGTCTGATTTCTGTCTGAAATTGATTCTCACTTTTCAAATGATAAAAACAGTACAAAAAATATTTAATTCGGTTATAGTTTTATGTTTTTTTTTTTAATTTCATTTTATCGTGAACATGTAATGCCAAAGAAGAAATAAAACTATTCTCAAAAGCAAAGGTCACAATCAGACCAGGGATAGACAATGAGTTTTAGCATATTATTTCTCTCTTTACGTTTGGTTCTGCAGTTAGAAACGTGACTTGATGCGTATGCCTGAATATGTACACTGAAAGGAAAGGTTGAGTCGGGGCCTTACGGCCCCGATGATACCTAGTTGTTTTTATGTAATATGGTTTTTTTATTTTTTATTTTCTTTCTCTCCTGGTAGCCTGTTGGCTTTCTGTATTTATACTCTGTACATATTTTTTCCCATTAATATATCATTTTCTTCTCGAAAAAAAACTCTTATAGAATTGTCCAGATTGCAAGATATTTGTAGTAACAGTGAACCTCCTATAAAAGTGTTGTAAAAGTATTTCATGTTGAGTGCTCTAGTAAAAAATTAAAAGGTTAACAAATCTTTGGAATAATATGGGGAAAGTGACTGGAAAAAGCATAATTTGGTGGTGAGAATTAGGTTTGCTTTTTTTTTTTGTCGATTTTGTTCTTGTTTGATTAGTACTCCCTCCGTACCTAATATATAGGCGGAGAAGGTGAAATCTCTTCATTTAAGAAATTCTTTGGTTTTCATAAATTTTTATGTTTTTTCTTGTTTTTACCTTTTGTCTTATTCTCACTACAATTTCCCATACAACATAATAAGGGCATATATGTCAAAAGTCTTGTTGGAATTAGAATTCCGTCTATTTAGTGGGACTAGAAAAATCCAATATTCCGCCTATATAATAGGGACGGAGGGAGTAGAAGAATTTAAGAACAAGTGTGCCATTTATTATTGCTATTTCTAATGTAAAAAAATGGACGTAAACAACTTTAATTAAAGTATCTTTATGAAAAAAGTAAACAATGGAGGTAAGAATACAGAGAGAATTTCAGTGGGGGAAGAATTAAAAAGGTCTGGATGAAAAAGGAGTACCGTTGGACACGCCATAAGAATCTCCCGAGAGATCCACTGAAGGGATCCAATGGTCCACATCAAAGCCTCTCAATATTAGGATGGTAAAGGCTGAAAGTGGGGCCATCCCTTTGTTTCAGTCGGGAGATATCTCATGAAAAAAAGTCTTGGGATATCTATCTTTTTCGATGAAAAGGGGAAAATCAATAAAGGATTGTGCTTCAAAGCTAGGGATAACATAAACAAATCATTGTGATGATAGCAAAAATGGGTTGGAGACTTAGAGGAAAAACCAAACCCTCCTTGTGCTTTATATACTCAAAGAAAAATACTACCCTCAAAATGCTTTGTTTCTCTAGTCTCTTCCATAAGATGTCAATTCATGAGACACCATTAATGGATGCCTTTTGAAGACGTCTGTTGGAGAAACATATCCAATGGACGTGAAATCCTCTATAAATTGCTAAGGCTTTATCCTATTTATATATATCAAAAATCCGTAAAAAATATTCTCTTTAAGCATCATCAAAATCTAATTACTGTATGCTCTTGGTTGGGTCAAGGGAGTACAATTCTTGAATCCAGCATCATTGTTAGGACTTTATTGTATCTTGAAAGAATTATTTCATTGACCAATTGAACTCTCCAATTATTTGGGAATGGTTGAAATATTTGTTGAATAGAATCGCAGGGCCTTTAAGTCAGTGTTACAACATTCTTTTCTTTTCTCTGATTTTTCATCCTCGGGTACCCGATTTTCCAACGGAATAATCAAGTGGACTAATCGGGAATTCCGATAATGAGTTGGTTTGTTTTTGTTTGAAATTACATAAATGGACTCATGGATTGAATGAGAGATTGTAGAAAAAAAGGGTATCGTTGGTAAAAGTCATAAAATGTTGAAAGATGTTGAATTTTGATGAACCTCTTGTTGCGAATAACGGATGATGTATCGGAAAGTAGACATCAATTTCAAACCAAGAGGCCGAAATATGCTATAATTTTACACGCAGTGGTACTTGCTAAACTTAAATTATACTCCCTCTGTTTCAAAAGATAGCCTATCTTATTAAATTGAGGTAGTAATATATATGCTACTAGATTTTGCGCCCGTGCTACGCATCTGGCGGACTTGAAAACCATACACCATCATTTTTTTTATCTTTTAACCATATTTTTGGTTTGGTGTCGCGGGCCACCCCGTCGCGATACATTTTTAGTTTGGTGTGGCTCGGCTTCGCCTCGCCTCGTCCCGATGCATGCTTTGGATTTTTGATTTGGTGAATGCTTAGGAATTTAATGATTTGGTGTGGCTCGGCTTCGCCTCACCCCGTCCCGATGCATGCTTAGGATTTTTGAATTTGGTGTGGCTCGGATTTGTCTCGCCTTGCCCCGTCCCCATGCGTTTTTGATTTCGTGTCGCGCGAATCTTCGCCCTTCACGATGCATTTTTGATTTGGTGTGTTGTAGAGAACCTCTCTATTTATAGGCTTCAATTGCTCCTCAATCCTCCAAGGAATAGAATCCTCATTCCATAATAAATCCACATTCCAAATTTGAGTCTAATTCCAAATCCAAGTCCATATCTGCAAAGTTTCCAAATTTTCATCCAATTTCCAAATCTATGTCATCAAACCCATGAGAAAAACTCACACAAAATTCTCGTATTTTTGGGTCGCCATAAAAAATCTATGGGATCACCGAATCGCTCGAAAAAGTCACTACCGGACACCCGAGATTCTTCTCATTTGTGAGAATATTCCGTCATGGCTCACGTTATAGTCATTTGTCATGATGAGACCAACGGTCAAAGGGGTCAAGTCGGTTATTGAGTCGAGGTCTAACTTCGGATGACTGGTCTAATCGGTGTGAGTTGAAGGTATCCGAGTCATTGGAGTCGACTCGTCGACTCCGAATGTCGTCCGAATATCCATTAATGTCGATGAATTTCCTATTTGCTTTCGACCTTTCTATTCTTCACTTCCCTACAATTCCTAAATATTCACCTAATTCAATCAATTCCATTCTCAGAATAGGGCTTCAATGCTTTGCTTTCTATTTTGCCGACAAACAACCATTAAATCAACATCTCTTCTTCAAGCTTCTCCATTCAAACCCCATTTGAGATCGAATTCACATCTCCAGCATCATCAATTCCTGATGTTCATGATGTATCTCATGAACATCACTGCAAACAACTTATCCCTGTAACATATCAGCTCAAACCCATTATATACTTCAATTGACAGAATTCATCTTCAATTTGACTTTCCATCAATTCATCTCCCCTGTGAATACCATCTTCTCCTTAATGAATCGGTTTTAGCTTATTATACTCCTAACATACATCTAATTCAAACCATAATCAGTTTTTGTTTATTATCTTCAACATATCTCATCGATTCAACCTCATACCCATACGTTTTCTTCAATTCTTTAACATACTTAACTCATCTTACCTGTCTGTTCTTATTACAACATCAGTTTACCACTACATCAAACACATTCTGAGCAGTAAATCTCTGCCTTCATCGATCTCTTCCTTCTCTAATCAATTCCATCTCTCGATTCGACTACCGACACCAGAAGTAGCAACATCAAATCATTTCTTCTCTGCTCAATATAACACAGATCGAACCCAAATTCGATTTTAACCTGAATCAAACATCAACCCATTCTTTTTAATCGAACTTCATTGCCTAACCCTAACTGTTCCTTCCCTGCAGTGACAACACAAAATCAAGGTAGCAGAAACAATACCCATCTTCAATTTCCCATGGTTTTCTCTTATTTCTCATCATCTCTCTGCGTTATATATCATCTCTCAATGTTAGGGTCCTTGACCAAAACACTAGTTAGAACACAAATAAAAGGTAAAGAACCTTAGATAAAACCCTTTGAGTTGGGGTTAGCCACCTCTCGGGTTTGAAGATAAAGAGAAGAAAGAAATAGAACTGAGTTGTATTGATTAAAAGTTTTAGTTCGATACAATGTCAAGCATAGTATTTAAAGACAAATGAATTGCTTGATATGCAAGCAATGTTAATAATAAGAAGTTTATGTAAACTAGGAAACCATGAAAACTAAACAAGGTAAATATATTTAAGGAAATAAGAGATATTGGGTTGGTGTCGCAACATTTAACATCAATCTTAGATCCCCTTCCAATCTCCATCGTTGAGCTGATAACACCTAATTTTCTCTATTATCTCGGATTTACATCACCCTAAATTTCACCTCCAATTCTGAATTTCTCTATCCATTTCCTATTTCTCGGTCTCAATTAGCTCATGGGTTTTGTCGGAGAACAAAAGTATGGCAGGATTTGTTGCAGAAGAAGAAAGAAAAGTATGGCAGGAGGAAAGCGTTAGGTTGTATACCTAACGGACGTGAGTAACGTCCAGTTAAGTATTTGGTGTGAACCAAGTGTAAGTAATTATTTAGCTGAAAATCCACACGTAAGTGTGGTATACCCACGTTTTAGCTAACGGAGTTACAAACGGCCGATTAAATATAGGGCGTAAACATAGTGTTATTGAAATTTTAATGTCTTGACCAATAGAGTCCCGCCAAGTGTCCTCACTAGGTTTACTAATTCCCAAAGCTTTTATCTCATTTAATTTGAGGGGGTGTCATGTTCACCGTGCGATGTGGGAGCTTATATGACTTAGAAGACATATCGTTGATACAATCCACACCGTGATAAAATCAGTGAACAAAAATCGTGACAATCCACACCGTGATACATAGAAGTCGAAGCAAAACTATTTTGCTTCACAAAAAGCCGACTTTTCTCGTTTTTATAAGTCGTTACCAAATATTATTGCCAAACCGACTTCGACTTTTTCACTTCCATATTTGAAAAGCAACTTCGTGTGTGCATTCAAACGCTACTAGAATACAGTCCCATAAAAAGTTTTTTTTTTTTTTTTGTCCCACTATGAGTAGTGACTTGTTATACCCAAATCCGAATTTAAATTCAACTTTAGTTTAGCTTTTACCATGCACATATGGTGGATTAACAAATAGACAATGTAAATAAAAGTACAATTTACGCTTCATTCTTTCATGTCTTCTTGTCTTCTTGTCTTTTTATTGCATCATGAACACAAGCACACGGAAATCGAAAGAAAAAGAAAATTAACAACACAACTGATATAAGCAAGAAAAAGGCCCTTAATGAACCTCTAAATTCCTTCAAACGGTAGCTTAGATCTGCTGATTTGAAGACATATCAATGTGTCTTGTATGTATTGACTGCAATCTCTGAGGCAAATAGCTTACGGGCTGCATAACTGATTCCAGCATTGTTAAAAGAACCCCAAACGTAGGGATCGAATCTTGCCTCTTCTCTATTCGGAGACAACTCTGCTATGTCCACCACAACTATAGGATATAATCCTCGGTAGAAATGGTTACCTTGAACGTTAGTTGTATTATCAATTCCGAATTTCGGACCACCCGTGGTTTTGGTGATTATCAAAGGGGTGTTTTCCGAAGTCACCAGAGTATTGAGTTCCTCGAAACGCACCCAGTTGCTAGGAACTCTTTGACCTGTAAACCATGGTCCGTCAACGGAAGATCCAACTCCGGCAGCTCCACCACACTGAACAAGCTTTGAGGTCAAATCTTGAACTTGTTCTTCCAGACCATTGATGATTGCATTTTTCACAATGACTTCAGCTTTGATGATGGCATTTTCTGCTTCTAAATCCAGAACCCTGTTATCTACAGCTTCTTTCTTGACGACGTCCTTGCTACTGTTGGTTTTTGCTTTCAACTTTGAGTTTTCTACCGCAAGAGCTAGTTTTCTCCACCTTGTTGATGTTGATCTTGGACTTAGGTTTGAAATACCAGGTAGACTCCAGAAAGGCGAATCCATGTCCTCGCGTGCCCAGGTACCTGTCTTGGTTTCATGATCCCACTTGATCACCAAACCTTGAGAGTTTATAAACTTAGTGATCCCAGATGTGCGAAATGTAGCTTTGAAAGCGTCGAAATCGCTCTCTTGATTATCAAGGAAAGAAAGATGTTTGGAGAAATTTAAAGTTTCTACCTCTGTAAGATCACTTGCCACAATAGGGTTGACACCAACTTCTTTGGTGATTCTATATACGTAAACGAACGTATCTATAAACAACTGAGGATCTGTGTACCACGACATAGTTTAATGTAAGTGAAGAGTGATGATGAGAGAAAATCTTTAAAAGGGAAAGGAGCAAATGATGAGTGATCTCTATCTAGGTAATATATACATTGATGGCAGGCTGGCCTAGTAATAACACTTATTTACCACGGATCGGTTTTATTTTTATTTTTTTTAAGTGGATTTGGAGACTGCTTGAACAGCAGGTTTCAATCATATAGGAGAAATTTCTTACTGGTCGATCAGTATGAGTTGTTTCCAAGCTGGTCATTGAAAGACTGTTTCAACCGACTTTCTGTAATTCCCCTTGGGTCAGAGAAAACCTACTAGCTGTCGTCAAAATGAGACTTTGGGACTGATCACTGTACTGTATATCGCATGCAACTGTTAGTCTGGACTCTGGAACAAAACCAAAACCGAGGATTTCTGTCTGTGAGTTTGTTAGATTATAAAACCCTTTTTATCCGTGAATCACCAAACAAGCACCAGTGGTCTAGTGGTAGAATAGTACCCTGCCACGGTACAGACCCGGGTTCGATTCCCGGCTGGTGCAATTTTTTATATTTTTACTTTTTCTTCTTGTAATTTTTTTTTTCCTGCATTTTGGAATATAGCCGGTGGAACAGAATCAGCCAGTTTAGAGAAATCTTGCAGGATAGATTCAAAGGAGATTTAAAAAATATTTATATTTTTAAGTACACACAAGAGCTTAAAAAAATAAAATTTTGCATATACAATTGCAAACTCACAGGTGGTCTTCAAATATAAAACTTGGGACATTTCATAAAACAAATGGTTTTGGAAAGCTTTATCTAGAGGAGCATATCTGACTTGTTCACTACTCAGAACTCCAGCACCCCAGTCAGACTGCACTTCACCAACCGGTTTCACGTAAACCACTCGGAGAACCACATCAGCTAACTCGGACAACTCAAGATTAGAATACCGATTCTGATTCCGGTACGGCACATCACAAATCTTATCGATCAGTCGACCCAACTCCAAACCTTTTTTTGGGGGGGTACAACATCATACTCACCAGCTAGCTTTGCAAAACGCTGCGGGATATCAACACCAACGACTCTTATTGATCACCTAAGAATCTTATCAGAGAGTTTGGGATTGAATCCAAGCGAGGAAGTTGAATAACAAGGCAACCAGTTCCATGGCATAGCTGAAGAGGCGCTGGAGTTGATGTGAAACAAACTACACGCTCAGCAGTGGTAGCTACAGACACCCGAAGCTCGGCCAAAACAACTTCGACCTTCCATGGTCATTAGTTACAATGGTTAGTACGCTGATACCATTAAACTCAACTCGGTGATCCAATAGGGCAAAGTGATTCGATAGAAAATAGTAAAGAACCTGTTGAGATGGCACATTTGTGGGGCAGCGACAGCCTCAGAAACACCAGCTGGAAGCTCAACATCTTTCTTCTTGGAGCTATGCACTGAACCAGACTATAATGGAATGTGCTCGAATAAACAGTACAATATTCGTGTATCTGCGAAATCTTGTACCCATTGAACGACTTTCCTTGCTGGTGATGCTGATGCCAAAGATTGGAGATGAGAAAGCAACAGATCCCAAGCGGTAAAAGACATTTACCTGCAGATTAGAAGGAAGAAAGAAATCCTCATCAATGGAGGTCTAAGAAGATACTAGAAATAGTAGTAGCAATGACACTAAAGAAAAATGTTGTTACAGGAAATTACCCGATGATGCGAGATTAAATCCCCTTCAAGAAGCGTAGATAGGATCTTATAATCATGCGAGAAATTTCATCTCTCACGGGATATTTTCATCCGAGGACAAACTGGGATTAGGAGACTGGACATACTCCTGACTAGTAGATACATACCCTGAAGTGCTGCATGCATCTTCTTCAGTGATAGCTAGTTGTGAAACTGGATCCGTCCAAAGCACTATATAAGCAGCAACTTGCAGTGAATGAATAGGCTTGGCAGAAATCAAGATTGCAAACAAAGAACTGACGTATCCTTCGGTTAGCTCCCACATTTCCGTCGATTGTATGGCTGCAACTTTAACATGTTGAGAAGAGCTGATCAAATGGATGATGAACTAACCCCCAGAAATGAGTGCACACAAGGCGGGATGACGCTATCATAGACCAGCCATCTGAACAGGTGGAAGAACCTGCGATGGCCTCACTTACACCTGTGGCAAAGAAAAAGCAGACAGCACTTTCAAGTATTTTGTCTTTAATATATCTCCACTTATCTGCTTTCACTGAACTAGATACACCGCAATCCACTTCATGCTATTCAAGAAGCCCGTAAAAAAGGGTATACGTGAAAAGGGCACTCCTAGAATTTTTAAGCAGAGATGGGTCTGGCGAACCAACAAGCAGAGATGAGTCTAGCGAACGAACAACTTCCTCCAGCTTCGTTTTGATAACTTCTTTCATAGCAGAATAGTTAATGACAGTGTCATTGACAGACTCCGTAACTTCTTCCATAGCCAACACAGCAGAGTCGGTATGTCTTCGCAACTGAGACAATACAAACTCCCAATCTTCATCATTGAGCTCCTTCCAGCAGTATCCACCACAAACTGATGTCAGCTTTTCTAGGGTTATCTGTACTGATGATGACTGGGCAGCAGGAGTCAGTGCACACTCCGCAATCTTAATAACACTTGCAAGAAAAAGGAGAATCCTTAAGCATCTAGTATTGATTGTCATTCCAAACAGAGTGAAGATACGCAGCCTTAATAGTGAAGATACACAGCCTTGTCATCTGTCCATACGTTATCTTTGATAAACAGAGCTAAAAGCAAAGATACGAGAGCTCTCAAGAATGGGTCTTGAATACTCTCTATTTCATCATCAGAAGCAGGCCAAACCTTGAAGAAACTTGGTTCAGAAAATGGCCATACGTTATCCATTGACAATTGAATTTAACAGGTTCCCCGCTTGATGTGAGTTTCAAGCTTTTGCAGACTGACATAGTAAAGGTAACAAAGAACTTAAGGCACTCCCTCCCTGGACACTTCCAGGAGAATAATACTTCACCAGCAAGCCATGATCGTGAAAAAGAGTGCGTTTCCTGCACTTCCAATGAAGAGGAAGAAGTTTCTTGAACAGAACAGGCAATTAACCGACTGAAAAAAACTTGGAGATGAGCTTGGCAACGAGGTCCACAAACTGGTAATGCCCAGGTGCCTATCAGATGGATAATATCAATTAGTGAATTGTTGTTCATGTCAAATTATCCTACATGTTGATTCGGCTAAAACCAGAGAAGAAAAGTTTACGAAAGATGCAGTCATCAAAAAGATAAGATAAAAAATTTATGCGATAGACGCACAACTATTATCAACTGGCAGAAAAACATACTAGTGATCCAAAAAGATTTTAGAACCAGTGCAATAAAACAACCAAGAGGTGAATAGATTCTCACATGTATATGTTGTGAATCTCCAAATATGAGGCTAGCTTCTCTTGTTCCATCACTGTGAGCTAACATAACCGAGAAGCCCAAGTTTTTCCATCATCCAACAGCTGGTCCAACAGTGATTGTTCTTCATATCTGCTGGGGAAGATATACTCGAGAACTTCAAGCATCCATCCGCACCACAAAGGTTGAGCTTCATATGAATGTGAAGTATACTTGCCGAATATGGAAGATCTGATAGTCTGAACCAAGATATTATCCAACTTCTTCCGGTTATCCACAGTAATGCATTTCAGAAAAATAGAACTTCACAATTGTATTATGCCATTTATGAGATATACATCACCATAATTGTTATCCCCTAAGACACGCCCACTCTCCTATTTCAGTTCTTCTTCCCATCAGATCGCCACAAGTCCATCAATACCGTCTCAGGTTCCTCTATGCTTGAGCGTGTTCCTGTTTTACCATAAAATATTTGAGTTGAGAATCATTATTTATGAATTATGATTACAAAAATATGAATTTCGTAGACATGATGCAAAACTAAATTCACTTCCATTACATGGTGTAATGAGGGTTCTAACATATGAAACAAAACATAAATGAAAGACAGTTAACTAGAAAACTACACGAATATGTATTAATAACAAGGACTATATAGCATATTCACCTGTTTCTCTTCTTAGTCTTACTCTCCCCCAAGTTTCTAGTGATTTCTCTCTTCTTCCTTCTTCCCACGGCAGTAACAGAGTTTAAGGAAACCAAGCTTTCAAAATAACTCACCGCTTTTTGCACCATTAAACCATGGATATTTGGCTTTCTTATAGCTCCAGATGTTGGATCATATAAAGTTACATGACATATATTCATGAATAGAATCTCAGCATCCTTAAAAGACCCGATAAGTTTCACATAAGAAGAGTCAGAACATGGCATGCTTTCATACGTAATGGTACAAAGTTTAGTCCAAGACTCTGAAACTCCATAATCTTGCATTACCCATACTTGAAAAGTCTTTTCGATATAAGCAAGTACACAAAGGCAGTCTTCCAACACTCCCATATTCATTTCATACATAGTTAACGTTGTTGGTAGTGTCATTGGTGGTTGCAATTCTTCAAATCTCTCTTCGCTGATATTCATTGAGACTATCATTGCAGGGTATGTGTCACTTAATCTACACCTGAGCCAATGAAGAGCTCCATTCAAAATCACCCCAGAGGTTGCTCGAAAAAGCCACCCATACTTGATGGATATAAAGCTTTTCCATGAGTCTGATTTTAAAGAATAGACTTGGACTAAAGTATTATCCTTCATCGCTACCAACTTGTAATCCTCGGTCTTGTAATCATAGCCAAATCCATGGAATCTACATATAGGACTATATTTCGGATCTTGTAATTTGGGTAATCTCTTGTATTCCTGTGTGGCTGGGTTCCACAGATAAAATAATTTCAACTGACGATTCCAGCCATATACCAAACCATTACAAGAACCAAACAATTCAGTCGTATGTTTTGAAGAAGATTTATAGGGAAATCCACTTTGACAACATCATCATCAGATTTATTAGACGATGATAATGAATCATAATTAACTGAATAATCAACATCTCGTCATCAAAACCTATAAGCATCAGACGATAATCGTTTCTTCGTGTAGAAGCGAGATTAAGATGCAATTTATCGAAATCAGGATCAGAAATTATCGAAAACCAAGACTTACAAACACACTTACAGACAAATGTTGATTTCACGGGAACTCTCAAAAGAATGTCGAGGTAGATCTCTTCTGGAATTAGGCTTGACATCGTTTCTCCTCTCCTCTCCTCTCCTCTCCTCTCCTTCTTTGGAAGCAGCAATTAGGGCACAAAAATGAAAAAATTATAATCGATTGGAAAAGATATCGAAAACACCGATTGATATAACTATAGTAACTAGTTAGATATTTAGAACTACATCCCTTGACCACTGACTTAGACCAAACACTATTTGGCCAAACAACTTCTTTTTTTGGGATCGACTTCAAAGTCGCTCTTCGGTGCAGTTCTACTTCTCGTATCCAAACTTGATAGTGTAATTCATTTTTTTGACTTCCGAAAGCAATCGTACTTACAAAATTTTAGACACATTTTGAGAAGTTACTTTTCACTTAATTCAGTTTAAAAGTCAAAAACTAATTTAGGGACATGAAAAAATAAAGACTTTGAAAAATTAAAAAGAAAGAATTCTTTTGAATATTCAAGATTACTTACACAAATAAGTGTATGTGACAGTTTGACGGTGATACTCTAGCAGTGGCATGTGGATTTCTTGATTAAGTTTTCTTTCTTTTTATGTATGTATATATTATAAAAACTAACTAAATTGTTAATACATGTGGGAATGTGATTCCCACAAAATTGCTCAAAAGAATTTGATTAAGACGAATTTGTCTGGTCCCAAATTGTTGTGGAGAAGTTTACGGCTTGGCTGTCATCTGCTGCAAAGTTAGCTAGACCATCTGCTGCTTGGTTTCCTTCTCTATAATAGTGTTGAGTACCACAAATTCAGCACAACATGGGATTTGAAGCATTCAATGTATGACTTCTTCAATCATTTCGAAAATATTTCATGGAGCTTCCGTCAGAGTTTTAATGAAGTGCCCGAGATTCTCCGAGTCCGTCTCAAACAAAACTTTTGTCCAATTCCTTTCAATTGTTCTAATTGCTATCACGGTGGCCCATATTTCTTCCGTTAGTGTCATGGTTATTCCTAGAGGTTGTGCAACAGTCATTAACGTTTGCACGTTCGAGTCCCTGCAGATGAATCCTGCTCCCGCCATACCTGGGTTTCCCCTAGCCGCTCAATCAATCTGGTGTTGGGATGCTCCCGCCAACTTGAATGGTTGTAGATGTTTTGGTTATGTTTGTTGTCATTCTATGAGGAAGCTCCCCCGGGAGAACTGGAGGGGAGGTTTTTTTGCCCATTCAATTTTTGTTGTTGTGCTAAAGATCTTGTCAGGATGTCTTCATGAGGGGACTGAGTTTGTTTGAACACGAGTTCATTTCGTGTTGTCCATAGTGACTAAGAAGCAACATGATGTGATAGATGAGGTATGGCCTCGTGTTTGTAGTATTTGTGAAATTGTTGTTTGGTGTTTTAGGGTAATTGGTTGGTGGTTACCTTGGGGTTGGTTTGTTAATAAGAGGTTTGAAAGGGTGGTCCAAGTGGACATAGCCACCGGACAGTGAATCAGCATGTGAGTGGATGTTTGTGGCTCGGAGATGCATAGGGGGCACATGTTGGAGGCGGAGAGACTAATGTGATGGAGCATATATAAGGTTGGTAAACCTTCATTGATAGTTTTCCACAAGAAAAGATGAATTTTTGGAGGACACCGTAAGGTCCATAAGAATTTGGTGGTTGTGAGGGGGTGTAGGTGTGAGAGGTTTCCTTGTTAGATTAAACAATTTGTTCCCGGATGCGGTGGTGTATTTACCTGATTTAGAGCGGGGTCAACTTATTTTGTCTGAGATGTTGTTAAGGGGAGAATGTGGATATTTATAATATGTAATGACTACTCTTTCTGATGCCTAGCCCTCCTTCCGCTATCGACTTGTTTAGCTTGATCCATCTTAGTGGGTGAAGTTTTCTAACAGATGAATCATGACCCCTAAAAAAATCCTAGTGATCCTATCAATTTGTTTGTGCACATGGGTGGGAAAGCTGGTTTCATAATGTGATTTGAAGTTGGCGTTAAGGAGGTTTTTATGAGAACCAGTCTGCCTGCAGGGGTAAGGCATTTTATGATCCATCCTTGGGCTTTGCGTGCCGATCTTTGAAGTAGCCGTTCGAAGATGTGACAAGAAGTTTTCCGTGTTTAAATTGAACTCCTAAGTATATAGGTGGGATTGATTTGGTTGGTATGCCGAAGAACTTGTGCAGTGTGTCTATGTGATGTTGTTGCAGCCTCGGGCAGTGAATGATTGTTGATTTCGCTGTGTTGATAATTTGTCCGCCTAAAGAGCTGTAGGATCGAAGAATTCGTAAGGTGCTTACTACTTTCTTGGATAGCTTTGTATATGATGAGCAAATCGTCTGCATACAATAGGGTAAAATGGGTGGTTTTTTTATTAAGTTACGTAGACTGATTTTGCTTAACTGAATGTGTGAAAGAGTTTGGGTGACCGTGGACCTCTCCACCAACCATAAAATCACCTAATTTGATTAAGCTCCTTCATTTTGAGACACTCACTCCACAGCCCTTGACTTTAAGAAGACTGAACTCCTTCATTTTGAGACACTCCCACTCTGCAGCCCTTAACCTTAAGAAGATTATGGAAATCAGCAAGCACCAGTTCTCACTTTTTTTCTTAACTGCCAAACATGTAATGAAAGCAAGAAAGGTATTTAACTGATTAAAAATACAGTTGCGTATCTGAAGTCACAAGCGGTCTACAATGTCACAAACATAACACACTTGCATAGTACTAAATGTACCAAAAAAACAGCAAACTAGCTTGGTTAGCTCGACAGCGTACGTCTCACAAGCAAAAGATGCATCGTAGTGTCTTCTGTATCAAACGCCAGACAACAACGAGATTCTTATGACTCGAAGTACGTCTGTTAACGCAACGATCCCATCCAGCAATCCTTGTCTGTCTACAACCCATATACGATGGACATGTCCTGTTACGGCTTTGTCGATTACTTCACCAAGGCTCGACTCTGCATAACATGTTACAAGCGTCCGTGATGTTGATGCCACAGACTCATCCCCAACACCATCATTAACCGGGCCTGTTGATACTCTATTCGTAAATTCGAGAACATCAATAGACATCCAAGATTGTAGTAAATCAATTGGACATCCCTTGAGATCAGTCGCAGAGAATGTGCCTACAATTTTTCTTCCTTTCCCCTACAATGAAACACATCCAATAAATTAGCATGTTAGTAGTACAATTAGCAAGGCCAAATTATGATCCCAACACAAAACTTACATTTATGAGTTGCTTGTGATCTTCATCAGTCGCATCAAAAGCTTCAATGATCGGAACAGCGTGCAATCCTCCAGTCCTCATACATTTTATAGCGTCGATAACTTTAGTACGGTTCGTTACTGCAAAAACTTGTTCCATGACAGCTCCCAATTCTCCAACAGTGTGAGAAATGACATTTTTCAGCTTAGACCCATGTGACTTTAAAAAACTTAAAACATCCATTTGAGTAAGCATCCGATAACTAGATGAGTTTTCTACTAGTTCTACTCCTAGTACATTATCCATATGGCTGTCAAGTGGTATCAATGCCCGGTGTATGCCTTTGCTGAATACTTCCATACAATCTAAAAGACTACACCATGCACAAAGCTAATAATAAGAGAAAGCAAAATCCCAATAAGATAATTAAAACACCTAAATTTAAGTGTTAGACGAATTTCGAACCCAGTTGATTGGTATAATTAACATACATAATCTGGAGTTTTTAGTGGCTTTTTACCAAAATACCGCTATATATATAAAGAAAAGCTTAACTAATGTGAGGTCAGATTCGTCAAATCTAAAGACTTGAAAATTTAAAAGAAAGGATCAAGATAGTACCTGGTATGAGGATTTAGAGTCCATAGACTGAGACCTTCCAAACTATGACCAATGATAGAAGATACCGGAACTGACATCCGTTCATCCATATCAAAACCGACGCCGCCGGCGCCAGCGTCACCGTTAGTACCGACTACATCAATCGGTTCATCAGCCAAATGAGCCAATATATCAAACATGGTAACCATACCAATATAATGTTTCCTAACAACACCAGTATGTTTATCAGATTCTAGAATCATAGAACCACCAGCACCAATCCAGTGACCAGGTGGTGCAGCTATAGGTACAGCCACAACATCATTAGCTACAAGTGCATTCATGGTGTGAGCTAATGTCGCTGTATATGGTACTTCTACTAATCTCCTGTTCCTGTTTAGAAGATGATGATCAGATATCAAGTCTCCTACTTTTGTTTGTTTTAGCCATTCGAGTTCGTCACTGAAGCTGTTCTTGTTTATGTCTATTGACATACCTTTCTCCATTGTTGTTGTTTCTTGTTCTTGTTGTTTGATGCTTCTAGCTGGTGAGAGAATAAGTGAAAAGGAAATGTAAGATAAGAATGAGGGGAACTGGGGAAGTGTTTAAAGAATTAGGCACAGGGAACCAAGAAAAGAAAAAAAAAAAAGTAAATGTCTGTCTCGAGATTAGTGGCAAGTGTTTTCATACGTGTCGAACAAAGAATGAGCCAGGTTGCTTTGATATGCCACGTTAGGCGGCATTTCCCTTGGCCAATGTCGACAAGTGTTGTTTTACTATGTTGAGCATGTGCTCTGAAAAACCTTTTGTTTCTTTCAAAATCGAGATAGGGTACATGTCGTGTAGACCCTGTTGTCTAATTCAAACAGATCTCAAGGAATGTGAACGCTACAGCTGCCTTAAGCTATCCAATGTTTTGTTTATATGATTATTCATTCTTTTGCATCGATGAGGCTTAGTCCTATGGGCTGGAGATATCTAGCTGCTGGGATTGGCCATCCACGTCGGCTGAGCAACCTCCTAAGTCCTATGGTATTGCTAATCTAGCCGCTGTTCTTTGAACAAAAACAAATGTCCGACGTTTTGTTCCAAACGGCGTTTGACCCGTCAACAACGGCAACCAAACAATGACGGTCTCAAAAAAGTTATGTCTACCGATTTTTGGTTAGCTAGTCTCTACGTTAGATTGGACTACCGAGAGGACACGTTCACATTATACGTTATATTAGCTATTAGTCTACTGAGAGGACATCCCCACGTTCACCACTCATTGTACCATATATATTTATAATAAGATAATAAAAAGCATCAGCTATTAGTCTACTGTGATGCATATTAGAGATAGACAGAGGGTCTAGTGATTGAGAGGGTCTAGTGTGAAGTGACCGATGAGAAAAAAATTTTTGGTGAATTGGGTAACCGCGTTTCCATTCGGGGCGTTGATGCGCAAGAATATTCTTCCAGTGTCTAATCGTTTGGCGTTGGACCACTTTTTGAGCGCTTGGATCATTCAAAGCGTTTCAATCTCGCCGAGATAGTGCCACTGCGAGCAAGCGCTAGAGAGAGAAGTGAGCCAGGATTGAGTGTTAACTTTTTCCCACACTTTTTTCATGATTTGCAACACTTTTTGGCCAATCTAGCAGTCCAATCTAGCCCATAGGACTTAGCCACGAGCACCGGTGGTCTAGTGGTAGAATAGTACCTCATCGCATGTACACACCGGTTCGATTCCCATTGGTGCACTCTATTTCTTTTTTCTTTTTCGTTTTATGTAATCTTGGGAACGAATGCTCGTCTTCATCTTTTAATACATTTTCTATACTGCTTCAGCTGTAACTTGCAAGTGTAACAAAGGGTAAGGTCCGTCATGATGGCCAATTGCTAGCTGCTTTATTTGGATTTTTTTCTTATCTGCACTAGTCATAATTCATTGTAGAGCTGAGCTTATCACTCTAATAAAGATATTATGCAACCTTACAGTTATGTTTCTGTGGAAAATGTTTGGAAATTTTATTTATTTACCCGTTAATCCACATTCATTTTTACTTACCAACTTGAAGACCCTAACATTGAGGTTTCCACTAACAAGTAATATACAGCTTTTTGAACTCTCAATCACTCGCATATATGTTCAGCAACTTCTATATCCATCACATTTCATTTACTATCCACCGTTTCAAACATAAAAAAATGCCTTTATCCACTGGGTAAATGGTAAATATTAAAAAAACAAAAACCCAAACACTACCTAAGGAAAAAAAAAAAAAGCTCCAGAAAATGATAGTTGATAATCCAAACCAGAACTCTTCTTGGAAAACAATTTATAATTCTCTATCTAGTTTGAATTGAATCATCGACTCTCACTCTCTCAAGCTTTCCCTTACGTAAAGTTTGGGATTGGAGCTTATAGCTAGTTGGAGCCAACTTAATGGCCGAAAAATATTGAACCTATATTATTGTTTCTTACATGTACCAAGTGGATAAGAGGAGCTAATGACTCTGTCTGTGTTTGATAAGGTAGGTATAAAGTAAAAATTGAATTGCTTTGTTTGGAAATGTAAATCCGAATGTCTATAGTGTGCTGCAAAGAATAGAACCTGCAAAAGTGAAAAATATCATCAGCTGAAACCGTTTAGACGGCAGGCAGCAAAAGCACAGGCAACCTAATTTACATAGTTACATAAAATAATAAGCTGTCTTACAATAGAATCAGATTCCTTACAAAAGTTGTCTCAACATTTCCATAAGCCACGGTTTTTTCATCAGCTGCATCAACACCTTACAATTAGAGAGGGTGAATATTATGAACTAGTACTGAGCAGTGACCACATGATAACTGCGGTTCAATTTCACTGTAGGATTGAATTCAACAAAGGCAAAGTTTTGACAGAAGAATTTCAACACCATAATAGAAGTCACTGCTCCATGTGTGTGCATACTAATACACATAGTCTAAAACTAATCACAGTTGAGTTCTAGAATGTGAATTAGTATCCAAACCATGGAGAATGAATGTGCAGTTTTCAATTCTCTAATAAAAATCTTACCCTGTTGAGGAAAGAACAGGCGGCTGCATGTGTGTAATGTACAACTTATATATAACTTGTAGAGACGAGTCAGAGGAATATGGTGAAATGGAGTTGCAATCCTTTACTACTGATACATACAGGATTGACTGCTCTTCTACTTCACCATGTACCTACACACCTCTGTATGAGATTTCACTCTGGGATTGGATTGGATTCAACAACGTAGTATAAAGTTTTGACAGAAGAATTTAGTACTCACACAGTCTAAACTACAAAAATCAGTTCCCACAACCTTAGAAGTTACCCTAATGAGGAAACAACATGCGGCTATACTCTTGTCTGCGCTGCCTCCTCTCTAACTATTTATAGCTAGTAGAAACCCTAATTCTCTATTCGAAATATCTAATATACCCCTTATCTGAATAATTAAGCAATATTTAATTACCTTTATCAGACCCCTTTAGCTGTGTAAGCCAACAACAACATCAGATTTTTAATGCAAAATTTCTTTTGAAATGCTGCACATTACAACAACTGGTCTGAATAAAGTTAAGTGATCGATCGGACTTTCACTTTACCAAAGTCTCCGGTGGTCAAAGCAAAGTCAATCGTTTTAAATATTTGGCCCTTGGAAAATGATTCCCACGCGTAGCCTTTTCCTCTTTTCTTGAGCTTTGAATTCTTCTGAAAAGACATTATCCTTGTTGTCTTGTTATTTTTGTTGACCGGTCATCATCTCCTTGTAACAATCAATATTTTAGATGGATTAAACCACGATCCATCAGCTCATAACTCGATCACATGCACTTGGCACCAGCAGCGGTGGTGGTTGGTTCATTTCATAAAGACTCAAAGAGATTTAATTACACGTCCTTGGGTAGTGGTGGCGGAATATTATCAGCTGAACAAACCACTGAGTTGACAAGAATTTTTTGAAGACTCTGTGGCAAGAATATTTTTCTTTCTGGCTTCTTTTGATCCTCTGATCATTTGATCCTTTACTGCATTTTTGTAACTTTGTATAGCTTCCTCTTTTTTCAATATATCTCCTATTTCAAAAAATAAAAAAAATAAAAAAACACTGAGTTGACACGGGGTTCAGAACTGAGTCAACACCGATTCATATGGGTAGTACTTACTTAGCAAGGTGTTATTTAACACTTACTTTAGTCTAAATATTTGGATATTTGAAAATCAGAGCTGAAACCAATCTTCTCATATTCCTCCTAAACAGTATGATGATTCATCTAAGAAAGATAATCTCTAATCACCATTCTCCATTCCCACCTCCTCATTTGTTCCTTCTAAGTTGTAACAGAAGTTATGTTTCTAACCTATCCCATTTTGAAACTGAAGTGATTAATGATTGTAAGTCTGGGAAAATTAAGAAACTAGATGATGCTCTGGGTTACTTTGATAAATTGGTTGAAACGAATCACCTGCGATCAAGTGTCGTATTCAATCATATACTTAGTTCATTATCTAAAAATGGATGTTATTCAGGTGTTATCACTTTGTATAACAAGATGAATTCAGTTGGGATACAACCTTGTTTCTTTACATTAACCATCTTGATTAATTGTTGCTGTCAATTAAAGAAGACTGATTATGGATTCAGCTTGTTTGGTTGTCTTCTGAAGAGGGGTTATGATCCTAACATTATCACATTCACTAGTTTGATCAGGGGATTATGTTTGCAGGGAAAGATTCAGTCTGCCGTTAAGCTGTTCGACAAAATGATTGAATGGGGAGTTCAACCGAATACAATCACATGTGGTACAATAATAACTGGGCTTTGTAGAGTTGGTGAATTAGACAATGCTCTTGTATTGCTGAGGAACATGGGGAAATGGAATTGCGAAGCTACCGCTGTTTCTTATAGCGTGATAATGGATGCTTTATGCAAAAGAGGGTTAGTTGATGAGGCTCTGAATCTCTTTTCTGAAATGGTAGATGATAAGAAGATTGTTTCGAATGTTATTGTGTTTAACACTCTGATTAAAGGGCTTTGCAAAAATGACAAGTTAAGTGAAGCGGTCAGACTCTTCGATAGCATGTCTAGTCAAGGAGTTTCTGCGGATTCATATACTTACAGTTCACTAATTCACGGGCTTTGCAATTCTGACAGATTGAGTGAAGCAGTTAGAGTCTTTGATAGCATGTCTAGTCGAGGAGTTTCTGCGAATTCATATACTTACACTTCTTTGATTGATGGACTATGCGGGTGCGGGTTATGGAAGGAAGCAATGAGATATTTTGATGAAATGGTGGGGAGAGGTATTTCGCCCACTGTAGTTACTTTTAACGTATTAATAGATTCTCTGAGTAAAGAGGGGAGGATGGAAGAAGCTTCCAAGATATTTGATGTGATGCTTAAGTTGCGCAAAGAACCTGATATATGTACTTATAAATCCATAATATATGGTCTGTGTTTGACCGGTAAGCTAGATGAAGCACACGAATTGTTTGATTTGATGGAGGACAAAGGTGTGAAACAAGATGTTTGCAGCTTCACTATGTTGATCAATGGATACTGCAAGAGGTCTGGGTTGGATGAAGCTAATCAATTGTTCAAGAAAATGCAAAACAAGGGATTGAAACCGGACCAATTTACCTATAGTACACTAATAGATGGACTATGCAAGGCTGGAAAAGTTAGAATGGCACTGAGCATGTTAACTGAGATGCAATCTTACGGGGTATCTCCTAACATAGTTACATATAATGCACTTGTGAATGGGTTGTGCAAAGCTGGAAACATTGAGGAGGCAAGACAATTGTTTTCTGAAATCCCTGACAAAGGATTAGTTGGTGGACGTTGTAACATATACCACTATGATCAATGGCATGTTGAAAAAGGGATGTTTGGTGAAGCTGAAAACCTGATTATTGAAATGAAAAGTAAAGGTTGCATGCCAAATGCCACTACATATGGTACCATTATTAAGCGTTATCTTGAAAAGGATCATCTTGTGGGAAGTGATGTTACAAAAGCATTAGAGTTTCTCAAAGAAATGCTCGAAAGGAAATTGTCACTGAACGATGCCACTAGATCTCTGGTTATGAGATCCTTGTCCGCAGATCAACTCAAAAACTTGGATTTCCTGTAAGATTGATGTAACTTGTAACGGTAACGAACTGTAAGGACCTTCATGATGAAGGACAGCCAGCTGCTTTATTTAGTTATTTTCAGTTGGATTTTTTTTTTCATTTTGCACTAGTAATAGTTTCTCTAAGGGATGACCTTATAATTATTTCTCTATGGAAAATAGTTGGAAATTTTGTTTAGTTACTCGTGAATCCACTCATTTTTACTTGCCGACTTCAGGGAAATAACATTGAGGTATCCACCATCAACTAATGTACAGTTTCTGAGAAATAGGGAGGTTCAGCAACTTCTGTGTCGATCATATTTCATTTGCTATCCACCCTATCAACCATAAAAAACTACCCTTATCGACTGGATACATGGTAAATATAAACAAAACCACAAACCTAACACTACATAAGGAAAAAAAGCTTCATGAGAGTGACGGTTGATGATCGAAACCAGAAATCCTTTGGATTTCAATAATAAAAACAACCAATAACTTTATATTACTAGTTTGAATTGAATCATCAACTCTCACTCTCTCAAGCTTTTCCTTCTGTAGAGTTGGGTATGGAGCTTATAGTTGGAGCCAACTTAATGTCCGGAAAACACTGAATCTATACCGTGGTTTCTTATATTTAATATATACCAAGTTGATAAGAGCAGCTAATGACCCATTGTCTGACACAAGAAAGGGATAAGGTAAAAATGAACTGCTTGGTCTGGAAAACTAAAGACTAATATCTCGAAATGAGTTCTTAATTTTTTTTTATACGATCTTTATATTATGTTGCACAGGCATAGAAGCTGCAAAAGTGGCAATATAAGCAGAAACTGGCTGCTCAGACGGCAGGCAACATAATTAAAGAGTTGCAAAAAATTTAAAGTCGATGTCTTACAATTGTATCAGATTCTGTATAGAAGTTTTCTCAACATTTCCATAAGCCATGGCTGCATCAACACCTTAAACTTAGAGACGCATCAGAGGATGGATGACAGAGAAATGGAAGCGCAATCCTTAGATCAATATTACGAGCTACTAGTGAGCATTGACTGCGATTCCATTTCGGTATCTGCTTCTGCATCTCTATACAAGACAATGCAATATCCTCTGGGATTTAATTCAACAAGGGAAAAGAATTTGACAAAAGAATTTTAACTTCCTAAGACAGAAATCACTACTCCATGTGTGTGCATACTAATACACATAGTCTAAAACCAAGTCAGAGTTCTAGAATGTAAATTAGTATGCAAACCGTGGAGAATGAATAGTTAGCTTTCAATTCTCTATCAAGAACCTACCTCATTGAGGAAAGAACATCGGCTATCCTCGTAGTCCATGAATCGATCTTTTAGTCAGATGCATCAACACCTTATGCAACTTGTAGAGCCGAGTGAAAGGAACATGGTGAAATGGAATTGCAATCCTTGAACTATACTACTGAAATATACAGGATTGACTGCCATTCTATTTCACCATGTACCTGTACATCTCCATATGAGATTCCACTCTGGGATTGGATTGGATTTAACAAGTTTTGACAGTAGAACTTCAGCAGTAAAACAGAAGTCCCTGTGTGTGCATACTAGCTGTTGTGATTCTCTATCACGACCTTACAAGTTACCCTAATGAGGAAACAACATGCGGCTATATTCTTACCTGAGGCCTTCCCTTCTAACTATTTATAGCTAGCAGAAACCCTAATTCTCTATTCGAAATATCTAATATACCCCTTATCTAGACCCCTTTAGCTAAGACAACATCAGGTTTGTACAAAGTTTCTTTTCAAATGGTGCACCATTACAACAACTCACCAGAATAAAGTCAAGTGCAAGATCGGAGGAAAAAAGTATTTTTCCGATTTTTCACTGGCCAACAGAAATAAGAATTAACCTCCGACATTTGATGTACCACCGGATTACTTTGCATTTTCACTTCTTCTTGACTTTCACCTAACCAAAGTCTCCGGTGGTCAACGTAACGTCAATAATTTTAAATATTGGGCCGTTGCGAAATGATCCTTCAAGACTCTACACGTAGCTCATATCTGTCCTCTTTTTTTGAGCTTTGAATTTTCCTGATAAGACATTACTTTGTTGTCTTACTTTTTGTAGACCGGTCATCTCATTGTAACTCTCAATCTGTTGGATTATACTGAGAAGCAACTTCCCAAAACACAAAGACCAAGAAAGTTGCAGTCAAAACAGATTTCCCTGTGTTTCAGATCAGAACCCGGTCCATCAGCTCAAAACTCGATCGCATGCACTTGGCTCGTATATACGCTATTTAATTAACCAAAACCACAGTAATGAGTTTCAGAGTGACCCAAATTTGGATGTGTTATGCACATTGGCGGGCACCGGTGGAAGCGCATGATCTAGTGTCTAGCGGCAAAAAGTAGCACAGACTCGGCTCGATTCCGATTACAGTTGGTGCGCGTTTCTTTGTTTTTGCAACTATCGTACTTATGGTATCAAATGGTAACGGTAACGGTAACTCGGTTCGCTTCCGATTCCGGTTGGGGCATTGTCCTACTTTTAATTTTTATTAATGTGTGATTCGGGAGTTTGACTAGGCCTGTACATGTGGCTCGAAGATATATTTTGTGGGGAGTGATAGACTGCCCGTACCTTTTTCCCCAGAAATGACCCAAGGGAGATCCAACGGTGGCTAGGGTAATGGTTAACATTGGGATGGTCGTCTTGAAATTCATGTTCTCAATAGTGTTGGATATTTTCAAGATTGTTTGCCGCTATCCGGGGTACGGGGGGCGAGCCCTCCCGAATTTAAATTTTTTTGTCAAGAGCATGGTTTAATTCATCAATTTACCGCACCTTATACACCTCAACAAAATGGTGTTGTTGAAAGGAAAAATATAACTTTGGTAGAGATGGTTAATGCTATGCTAATTAGTTCTAATTTGCCTAATTCTTTATGGGGTGAAATAATGTTATCTCGCATGTTATATTTTGAATAGAGTTCGTTTGAAAAAAAGGATGTTTCTCCTTATGAATTGTGGTTTAATAGGAAACCAAATTTGAGAAGACTTAAAGTCCGGGGTTGTTTAGCATATGTTAGGAAGCCTAATCCTAAAAGACCTAAGTTAGGAAATAGGGCGTATAAATGTGCTTTTGTAGGTTATTCACTTAATAAAGTATTACTTACAACATTTTTAATCCTGAAACTTTTGAGATTATAGAATCAGATGGAATTTTGAGAACTTGAATATGAATAGTTCCCAAATACAACCCATAGAAAACCCATTGTTCCCTAGTCTAGAATCTATAGAGACTAATAACAATGATGAACATTCTGCCCTACTCGAGACACAGAAGATATTTCGAAATTGTAGAGGATATCGAACCTAAGAAGTAAGAGAGCAAGAATAGCGAAAACCTTTGGTCCGTAATGGGTACAATATCTTGTAGAAGGTAGTAAGAATGAAATTCTTAGTGTTACTAAATATGTTTGCATGTTGATGATGACCCTAAAACTTATGTGCCGAGGCTTTGAGTTCCGATATGCCGACACGGAAAGAGTCTATCAATGATGAAAAGAATTCTCTTTTGACTAACGCTTTTTGGATATATTGATATTTACCTCCGCAGTGCGTAAAGCCTATTGGATGTAAATGGATATTCAAAAGAAAAGATGAATGCCGATGGTTCCATTGATAAGTTTAAAGCCGATTAGTTGCTAAGGGTTATAAGCAAAAACATGGAATTGATTACTTTGATACATATGCTCTTGTTGCTCGCATCTCATCTATTCGTTGTTTAATAGCGCTTGCTTCGTTCACAAGTTAATTATTCATCAAATGGATGTCAAAACTGCTTTCTAAAATGGTGACTTAGAAGAAGAGATATATGGAACAACCCGAAGGCTTCATATTACCAGGCCAAGAAAAGAAGGTTTGCAAGTTGGTTAAATTTCTTTAAGGCTTGAAGTGTGCTCCCATGCAATGGCATGAAAAGTTTGATAAAGTAGCTTTATCATTTGGTTTTGTTGTGAATGATGCTGAAAAATGTATCTATAGTAAGCATGATAGTTCTGGATGTGTAATTCTTTGCTTATATGTTGATGACATGCTTATCTTTGGATCGACATGTTTGTTGTGGAAGAAACAAAGAAGTTTCTTAGTTCTAACTTTGATATGAAGGATTTAGGAGAGGTGATGTAATCTTGGGAATTAAGATCCTAAGAAAGGGGAATG
This sequence comes from Papaver armeniacum, assembly GCA_023531295.1. NCBI lineage: Eukaryota > Viridiplantae > Streptophyta > Magnoliopsida > Ranunculales > Papaveraceae > Papaver > Papaver armeniacum. The sequence goes on from JAJJWW010017254.1 coordinate 41,221, forward strand.
ACTTGGCCTTAACCCAATCTCTTTATATTAAGAAATTTCTCAAGAAGTATGGTCACTTTGATGACAATCCAAAGACCTACTCCTCTAGACCATACTATCAAGTTAATGAAGAACAATGGTCGTACTCATGCACAACTTGAATATTCTAGTGTTATTGGAAGTCTTATGTATGATATTATTGCACAAGAGCGGACATAGCCCAAGCCGTGGGGAGTGTTATAATCGTTTCTCAAGTAATCCAGGAGTTGAACACCGGAAAGCGATTTCAAGGGTTATGGCTTACTTGAAAGGAACAATTGATTTTGGTTTGCATTACCAAGTCTATCACGTTCGTATTGAAAGGTACATCGATACTAATCGAACAATGTAGAATCCAAGTCCAAATCGACGTCTGGATGGATTTTTACATTAGGGGGTGTCCGTGTCTTGGAGTTCCAAGAAGTGCACTGTATTTCTGATTCAACAATGTTGTCTAATTGATAACCTTAATCGATGCATGTAAGGAGGCGATTGGCTTAGAAATCTACTTATGGATAATCCATTTTGGAAGAAGCTATCTCAGTGAATCTTGCTTAATTGTGATAATCAAGCTACAATCTATAATGTTTTTAATAAGACTTATAATGGAAAGTTTAGACATGCAAGTCTTAGACATCAAATGGTTAGGCAACTACTCAAGAGAGGAGTAGTTACGGTTAACTTTATTGAATCAAAGAAAAACTTAGCAGACCCATTTACAAAAAGTCTACCAAATTCAGTGGTTTCAATAAAATGTAAAGAAATGGGACTAAGGTCGGAAGGAATGTTGATCTCCCATAGCGAGGTAAACCCAACCTATGTTTTCAAAAAGATAAACAAGGTTCAATGTGGTACCAACAAGTTATGGATAGAGATTATGGAGCACTAATATAAAACTTCCCATTTCTAATTAGTGTTGGTTTCTGCAAGAAAACGGATGGATATAAATCCTTAATGAGTCTATAATTAGTTACGTATGTATCGAGAAATACCTTGGAGACTTACCTCAGATGAGTATGGAAATCGTGTCGTTTCCTAAGAGAAGAAGACCGTTCTCAAAGAAGACTCATGAATCCGTGGATATAAGCATATGGCTATTAACGTGCTAGCTACGAACACATGATTTTATGAAATCAATATGTGTGGAGATTCCGTTTTTATCATAAGGGGTACTTGGTTCAAGACTAGTTTCACCATAGAACCTCGATAAGGCTTTGAATTTCTTACACTAACTGAAGGTTCAAATCCAAAAGATACCTATCATTTATGTATGATTTCAACGATGATGCTTAGTCTCAATATAGCTTGAACTACGTTGGCTTGATCCCACTCGGGTACGTAGGCAGTCACTTTGTGATGCAATCACTCTGATTTAAAAGTTTTTAACTTTGGTTTTATGTTTTTTTCAATTTTGAAAATAGGGGGAGAATGTTGGATATTTTCAAGATTGTTTTCCGTCTCGTGAAATTTTTCTGGTTTTACTTTGGAAAACCTAGAAGTTTCCATTTAAATTTGAACATACGCATCTTTTCCCAAAAGCCACTATTAATGGTTTTTGGAAGCGTCTGTTGGTGATGAAAAGGCATTATTAACAGGCATGAACATCCCTATAAATAGTGAAGGCATTCTCCCATTCTACACAATTAATTCAACCGTTTTCTCTCAATCAAAACCATCATCAGAATTCTCTCTCGTGTGTTCTTGATTGGGTCAAGGGGTGCAAACCTTGAATCCAATTTCTCTCGTTGCACGGCTTTCATTGTATCATGAAGGCATTATTTCGCATACCGTTGCAATCGCCAATTGGTATTGGGAGGGTAGAATAATCGTCCAAAAGAAATCTATTCGAGCCTTGAAAGTCACGAGTACAACAATTTCTTTGTGTTTATTTCATCCTCTATTTGAACCCAATTTCCAACAAATACTATGACGTCTTAGTCTCGAATCTCGTTGAAAGAGATTACAATTGAGAGCAGTGCTATCCCGCATGACCTTGCGGGAAGCTATCCCGCTCAAGCGGTTTATTTACCGTTAGATCATGCTAAAACCCAGATCTAACAATCTTGAACCCTTTAAGGGAAGTGGTGGGTCCTAACTCGAAAGTGATGGGTCTTTTCCGTAATATGAATCTAACCGTTGGTTTGATCATCCAACCAGAAAGAAGCCGCTTTAATTTTGCGGGAAGCCATCCCACAAAATCGTGTGGGATAGCATTTGCCAAAAAGTTATAGAACCTTTGATTTCTGATATGTCTTCCGAGAGAACCCCATTAATTTTCAAACTCGAAATTGAGTTTCTACACCTTCCAATTTTCACGATCCTGCGGTAAAACTTTGTGTTACGATCTCCATCCTTGTCCCATTGAGTACGAGATTTCTGCCACATCATCGTGTCTTTCCCGTCGGCCAATTTCTCAAACTCAGAAGTTAGAGAAAGCTTTGTAGCCAACTGCGAATCCGAGAGAGGATGGAATCGATGGATGGCATCCAAACCCTCTACTTCTCGCTTAACCCCTTCAATCTGATGGTCAAGTCTGCGCAAAGACATTCCTATTCCATTCTTTAAGCTTGAATTTCAACACTTGAAGTTTTTTTGGTAGCACGAAGAGAAAGAGAAAGAGTTCCACCATTGAGTACTCCCTCCGTTTCTCGAAAAGTAATACCAAAATAGGCTAAAATGAAAAAGTGAAAGTATCACTTTTCCGAAACGGAGGTAGTATTTTATATCTACACCGTCCTAATTTACACTTTTCGTCATTTACAATATCAACTCTCAGAGGATAAGAAGGTTACACTTGCGTTGAACTATCTGATGATTTTGTGCAAATTTATTCTATGTGCAAATTTTGTACATGTTGGTAAAATTTCAAATTTATTCTATGAGTACTTCTTCACATTCAAGCATCAATACGTTTACAATATCAACTCTTAAAATAGTTATACGATCCAACGCGTCTATAAAGAAGGCAACCTTGTCTGAGTTTTATCATTCTCTGCGTTCCCACATACATTTTTATACTGCTTCATAGGTTTTGATGGTGAAACCCAAAGTGATCAGGTCCAGTTCAGTACAAAAATCATCCATCGGTGGCGGCAGCAAAGAGCGAGTGTATGGCTCGATATACAACCGAAAGACCCGGAGATTTAATTACACCTCCTTGGGTTTGAATAGTGGTGGTGGAACATTATCAGCTGAACAAACCACTGAGTTGGCCTGTGGTTTAGAACTGAGTCAACACCGGTTCAAACGGGTAGTGCTTGGCAAGGTGTTATTTAACACTTATAAATATTTCGAGTCCATGGATATTTGAAAACCAGAGCTGAAACCATCTTCCTCCTAAACAGTATGATGATTCATCTAAGAAAGATAATCTCTAATCACCATTCTCCATTCCCACCTCCTCATTTGTTCCTTCTAAGTTGTAACAGAAGTTATGTTTCTAACCTATCCCATTTTGAAACTGAAGTGGTTAATGAATGCAAGTCTGGGAAAATCAAGAAACTAGACGATGCTTTGGGTTACTTTGATAAATTGGTTAAAATGGATCAATTGCCATCAATTGTTACATTGTCGTATCTATTTAGTTCACTATCCAAAATCGGATGTTATTCAGATATAATCACTTTGTATAAGAAGATGAATGATATCGGAATCAAACCTAGTTTCTTGACATTGAAAATTCTGATCAATTGTTGTTGTCATTTGAAGCAGACTGATTATGGGTTCATATTTTTTGGTGTTATGCTAAAGAGGGGTTATGATCCTGATATAATCACTTTCAATAGTTTGATCAAGGGATTGTGTTTGCAGGGAAAACTACAGTCCGCCGTTAAAATGTTTGATGAAATGATTGAAAGGGGAGTTCAACCGGATACCGTCACATGTAATACAATAATAACTGGGCTTTGTAGAGTTGGTGAATTAGACAATGCTCTTGAATTGCTTAGGAACATGGATAAATGGAATTGCAAAGCTGATATTGTTTCTTATAGGGTGATCATAGACGCATTATGCAAAAGAGAATCAGTTGACGAGGCTCTGGATCTGTTTTCAGAAATGATAGATGATTCCAATATTGTACCGAATGCCATTTTTTTTAATTATCTGATCAAAGGGCTTTGCAAAAGTGGCAGGTTAAGTGAAGTGCTCAGACTCTTCGATAGCATGTCTAGCAGAGGAGTTTCTGCGAATTCATATACTTACACTACTCTAATCAATGGACTTTCCAGGCATGGGTTATGGAAGGAAACAATAAGATATTTTGATGAAATGGTGGGGATTGGTATTTCGCCAGATGTGGTTACTTTTAATGTGTTAATAGATTCTCTGAGTAAAGAAGGGAGGATGGAAGAAGCTTCCAAGATATTTGATGCGATGATTAAGCTGCACAAAGAACCTGATGTTTATACTTATAATTCCATGATACTTGGTCTGTGTTTGATAAGTAAGCTCGAGGAGGCACACAGATTGTTTGATTCGATGGCGGATAAGGGGATCAAACAAGATGTTTACAGCTTCAATCTGTTGATTAAGGGATGCTTCAAGAGGTTTAGGTTGCGTAAAGCTATTCAACTGTTTAATAAAATGCAAAAGTTGGGATTGAAACCCGACGAAGTTACTTATAATACACTAATAGATGGACTATGCAAGGCTGGAAAAGTTAGAAAAGCACAGGGCATGTTAACGGAGATGCAATCTGATGGGGTATGTCCGAGTATAGTTACATATAATGCACTTGTGAATGGGTTGTGCAAAGCTGGAAACATTGAGGAGGCAAGACAATTGTTTTCTGAAATCCCCAGCAAAGGACTTGCGGTGGATGTTGTTACATATAACACTATGATCAATGGTATGTTCAAAAAAGGGATGTTTATTGAAGCCGAAAAACTGATCATTGAAATGAAAAGTAAAGGTTGCATGCCAAATGCAACCACATATGACACCATTATGAAGGGTTATCTTGAGGAAAATAATGTTACAAGAGCATTAGAATTCCTCAAAGAAATGCGCGGAAGGAATTTGTCACTGAACGATGCCACTAAATCTCTATTAATCAGATCATTGTCTGCAGATCAACTCAAAGACTTGGATTTTCCTGAATCCACTACTGAACGGGTAAGGTCATCATGATGGCTAATTGCTATCTGATTCATTTACTTGATTACTTTTTGTTGGATTTTTTCCTTTCTGCAGTTGTATATATAGTCCGCACATTCCAACTTAGGAACACTAGTCATAGTTCATCGTGAGTTAATCATTCGTTTAAGAAAGAAATTACATAGCATTATCATTATTTTTCTAATCTACTGAAATAGTACTGTTGGTTCCAAGGTTTGATTTCCTGAATCTGCTGTTCTTTCAGCAACTTTTATATCACATTTCATATAATGTCCGCCACTTCAGTAGAGCCGAATACAAATCTCTAAAATCAATGCTTGAAGCCAGCAACTTCTCTATATCCGATTAGGAAGCTTCAATCTAGTATGAGCAAAGTCTAGTTGGTTTACTAAAACACAGAAAATAAGACAACAGCAAGCACCAGTGGTCTAGTGGTAGAATAGTACCCTGCCACGGTACAGACCCGGGTTCGATTCCCGGCTGGTGCATAAATTTCTTTTTTTCTAGATTGTTTTTTTTGTTTGTTTGTTTCTTTGCTTTTGCGTCTCCATTTTGAATTTTTTTGTTTTTGTTTTGTTTCTTTGCCTTTTCGTCTCCATTATGAATAAAAAACTGTAAGAGAGTCTCCTCATAGCAATCGAAGTCCAAGAGCTTAAGAAGAATGCAAACTGCATGTAAAAGCATTTAAATTTTGCAAACTAAACACTACTTAAAACTCTTAAAACATAGAACCTTTTTTTAGTAACATTGAACATGGCATGAAAGAATAGGATTTAGAAAGCAGAACACTTCATTGTAATCAACAGGGAAGTAACCGCTTATGTTGCATTGATAATGCAAGCCAAGAGAGCAGGCAAGGAGAGTGGTCACGTGGATGTTGATTTTGAAAGACAAAGTTAAATGCATTGGCAAATGAAAAAACATGGTAAATGGTTCGCTAAAGTTGTTATCATATTTTGAAGGTGTCGAAAAAATATAATCCAGATTTCTTATTAACTAATCAACAAGTACTTGAAAGGTTACCATATAATTCTTCTCCCTCAACACAAAATTAACCCACCATTTTCACCGTGTCCATCAAATTCTTCATCGTGATAATCGCAAGAAACCCAAAAGGTAACTAAGTTTTTAATAATTATGATGATGGTTAGAGAAAACCGCCAAAGGAGGAACAATGCAAGACTAGCTAGAAAATTAGCTCAAGAAGGAGGGAGTTAAAATTGGATTTAACATGGTGGAGTTTATGGAACATCAAAAGACCGTTTAGAAGCAAAGAGAATTGATAGGAAATTTCAAAACGGGGAGAGTAAAAAGTCATCTTTCCCAAGAAAAATTTGGGTTTGACTATGATAAGCATAACATTCTTTTCAAGCTAACACATCAATTATGAACGCCCAACAAAAACATGTGTGGAAAATTGAATTTGGATGTAATTCAAGCACATGATTGAACAAATGTCGGATTTACTAACAACAATGGTGATGATGATGATGGAACTGATGATGAGTTTGATATAATAGTTCCTCTGAATGATTGATGTATTAAATTAAGTTTTAATTTAAAGTATTGCATTTTAATGTGATATGTTGTTTTTGCATTCTACTTAATATTAGTTTGAAATGAAAAGTTGATTAATTTGAAATGTTGTTGTTCATTAACTTAAATAAAAATACGTAACTTAAATTAAAATAAATAGCCTAAATTAAAATACATAACTCATTGTCTTTCGTGCTCTGCCTAAATATTCAATCTCAGATCTTCTCTTAAATTGTCATACAAATTTCGTTTATGAATGTAATTAGCCATTTGAGCATAATTCCTTGCAGGGACGCCTCTTTCTGGTTTAATCTCCGGCCTTAAATCTTCATCTTCATAGTTAGTCCACCCGGATCACGACGGGTTTCCTGAATTACCATGTTATGAAGAATTATGCAAGTGAACATAGTTTTGTGCATTTCACGAGGACTCAACCTACAATATGGGCCACAAATGATATAACTTCCTCTTAAAATTCCAAAACGCGTTCCACATCCTTCCTCGTCGTCGTTTGGGCATCGTAAAATGCTTGCATTATGAACGGCCCAATGTAATGGCGGGGAGGAGGTCACGGTAGCATTTTGAACCAAGGTGGACCATTTTGGATAGATACCATCCGCAAGATAATAGCCATGAGTGTAATGGTGGCCATTGATCATGAAACGTACTTGGGTACAAATTCCATGCTTCAAATCTTCAAACATAAGCGACTTGTGAAAAACATTGATATCATTTTGTGAACTCGGAAGACCAAAAAAAGCGTTCCATATCCAACAATCCTAAGAAGCAAAGAACTTCAGGATAATCATGTTTTTGTTAAATGACCCTTATATTGACCGGCCTAATAAACAGGGCATCCTTGCCATACCCAATGCATACAATCGAGACTACGTAACATTCCTGGGAATCCCCTATCCTCATTTTCCCTCAATATTTCTCTAACATCTTCCTCGGTTGGTTTTCGTAAATATGTTGGACCAAAATGATTAATCATTACTTCACAAAACAATGAAAGGTAAGTGAATGAAGTTGTTTTACCCATACGAAGGTACTCATCGTTCGCATGCACTAGAGTGCCATAACCTAGAATCCTTAAAGCCGAAGTTACTTTTTGTTCAGGACTATGACCTTTAATATTGAGTGCATCAAACTGATAATTATACTGGGGTTCTACTCAACAAAGCTCTTCAATAATCTTTATCACCAGATGACGAGGCATACAGAATCGACCTTGAAAATTTTGATCAGAGTATACACAATTGGGAAGAAAATAATTGTAACGCCCCCTAAGCTAGTAGCTGACTAATCCAAGAGATTAACTAAATAAAGAGGCACTAAGAATCTAAATCCTTTACTTAAACATTTAGTTTAGAAATCAAGTTACAAAAAATTAACCCAAAACAAGCCCCGCCTCGTAAATATATACAAGAACTCCTCTCAAATGATACATATACAATAGTCATATGGTTTACAAATAAAATATACAACATAATAAACATAGCCGAAGTTAACTAACTAACGGACTCAACTCCTCAAAGCTTTCGTTGCGCAACTCTGATCTGTCTCTAAAAGTGAAAGTGGGAATAATTAACATTAAACTTCTAAGTAATCATATGCAAGAATTGGAAAACGTTACATGTTTCCGAAGCATTAAACAGTGACCAAGTCACTGAAATAAACAAACAAATATATGGACAAACTCCTTCTTCAAACAATGTATAATATTGAAGCCCACTTCCACTCCGATTACTAATATTGAAGCCCATTTCCACTCCGATTACTCATAAAAGCACTAGATATAAATGCGAAGGAGCATATCCTATACACCACAAGTGGAAATCTTTATTTCCCATAACAATTCAAGCAAACAGTACAAGTACTTCCAAATTATGGAAAGGTCCTAATCAACAGCACTATCGTAATGCAATTTAAACAAAGCATGAAATGCACGAACAGATAATGCATGAGTTTATTAAGCATAAACTTTTATAAAAACAATAATAATGATTACAAAAGAGTCAAATGCATTCCCACACCTTTTGATGACAAGCCACGCCTACCTCGAGATCCACAATCCACGGTTTCGTCATTTGAATCGATGGTTGTTAATAGACTAACTGTTAATTATACAAAAAGTCTAAGAATCTAGCCAAAATGGCTCACACAAGAAATCATACACGTCCAACTAATGGTTCTAAGTCCATTTATTTATCATTTTACATCCTTAGCATAGCTAAGGTTTACTAAATTAAATTAGGTTGGTTCTATAGTCCAATATCTAAGTCTTATGAATATCTATTACAGTGTAGAAGAAATCAAAGGCTAATCCATACCATAAGGGATCCAAACAGTCATAATAGAAATACTAGGTCTAAGCCCAAGTACACTAGACTCGGCCCATTAGTACAAGGTCCGACCCAACCTGGTCAATCCAATATCCACCGACTGGTCAAATGGTCAAACTAATCACCCACGTCCCATTCAAAGTCAAGCCTGTGTCAACTAAGTCAACGGTCCAACTCAGTCAAGGTTCACTAAGTCAGGCCTGGTTAATAAGTTAACTCAGTCAGGCAAAAGAGTCAGCTAAGGTTAACTCAACTGATTGGGATGAAAAATAGGCTTAATTCCTATAAGCTACATTTCTTACATCAATTCCTTAATATCAATTCAAAAGCAATCCAATCATTCATTCTAAACAAATTCAAGATCAATACACAAATACAACTCTAATTTATGCCTACCGCACAGTTTAGCAAGCCTCCACTGGAGCTAATAGTTATTCCCTTCAATCATCAATACATAGTACAAATCTCATGCCTGAATCACTCTTCTGCACCCATTATGGTTCACCTCCAGACCAGATCACAATACCATACATTTTCACATACACAACCACATCATCTCAAACCACCAACACAGTTAAACTGCTGCTGCAACCCCAATGACCCCTGCATCTGTGAACCTCAACACTTACATCAACTTCGCTCATAATCTAATTCCACCCGCCTCAATCCTACTTTGTAGCTCAATCACATTACTAGATGCACAACCGCAATTACAGCAACACCACCAATCATTCTCAAAGCCTCAGGTCCATTCCACACACACCTCTAATTGCTCCTACAATCGGAACTCCATAGTCGTACTTCATCCATACTACCATACCATCCTCATAACTAGTTCAAGTCTTCAATATCACTTCACAATTTAATTCACATACCAACACATCACTCTAGAATGCAACCTTAGACAATCCAGGACTCTATTTAGTAAATTCTTACTCCAATCCCATTACCTGAAATCACCCATTCATCTGAACCATAACAACTCCAATTATAACACACTTGAACCTCAATAACTCAATCATCAATGTCAGTTAGATAAACTCGACTGCACATCCATACAACTGACTTAATTATAGTTAACTTCAACCACCAACAATTCATATCACTATGGACACAATAATCCATCTCAACTGAGTTCAAATGAATGAACTTACCCTGAATTTATTTAGCACCACCAGAATCTGCAACTGATACTTATTAAAATCACCTTCTCTGTAACATCAACATCAGACCACAACTAAACTCATTTCAACGATCTTACATCTTAGTTCATGGCATCTCATAACTTCAACAATTAGAAATTGTAATACTTAAGTTTACGAGAAGAATCATTACCTCAAATTTATATATTTAGTCTTCACTAACAACTTTGATGCAAGCAAGACAACACACATGTCTTGCAATAATCCAACACACCTCCTCACCCGATCTTCCAATCTTCATCCTCTTCACTGTTTCTCAAAAACCTTACTATAATCCCCAATTCTCATCATTGAAACCCTAATTCATTAAATCCATCACTCCGTCGATTATAACTTAATTCCATCTGTAACTTCACTCAATCAATCCATACCCATCTCTAAACTTTCTTTTAAAACCTCAATTTCATCTTATAAGATTCAGTTAACTCAAGAACCCTAAATTCTTCAATTTCTTAATTAATCTTCAGAACACCCCCGCAACTTCCATCAAACACCAATTAAAAACAAACCCATCTTATAACTTTTCCTTATTCACTTTCAATCGAATTCTCGGTCAATTACAGAAACCCTAACTTTCTAATTCACTTCCTCCTTCGAATATGATTCAAGAACAGACACCACAACCATCACCACCGCATACGCATGATCTTCTCCACCTTCTCGACGATCACGTAACTTCCATTTGATTCTCTACAACTCTCGTAAGAAGAAGAACAGAAGAGAATGAAAGTGAAGAAGAAAGAAGAAGATAAGAGAAAGAAAAAAAGAAGTGAGATCGGGTTTTATCTTCTCGGGGAGTTTGGTGAAGATAAGGCCAACCAAAATACTAAAGGCACCCGAGAAACTAATAAGGGCATCCGTGGCTAAATTGCAAGATGACTATTTTTCCTTCAACAAATCTGCCCGATATCCGAATGACACGTTCGAGTAGTCCATTCCGCGTAACTTTTCGAGTTCTATCTAGCGGTACTAGTTTGGTATCTAAATCGTTGTTAGATTATTTTCTAATAATTAACGTTCGTGTTAAACTAATCGAGTCATTAGTGGTTAGTTCATCTATTGAATAGTCTAATAGCGTTGACGAGCTTGAGGGTCTTTACAATAATTGTGCATCAGCTTCTGATGATAAAATTCCCTCCCTCGATACGTACACCTTCTTGAGAATACTTCTTGTGGCTCTGGAACTCTAGGTATTTTGCCCGTATGTACTATCATCAAAATGTCGATGAGTTTATTATCTTCAGCTTTCTCATCGTCAAGTTCCTGCAACCTCCTTCGATGCATTTCTTCTTGTAATCTAAACTGATTCATAATAAAGATTCCTCTCTTGTTGGATCTCGCCATGAAGATTATGAAATTTAAAATGAGAATAGAGATACAAAAATTGGTGAAATATAGGTTGAAGTAGGTGTGAATACCTTGGAGAAATACGAGGACATATGTATAGGAACCAGTAGGGAGAAATAGGCGTTTCAAAATATCCAGTGGTCAATAATATTAATATCGCCAACGATACTGTTTGTACCCAAAATTACTTTTGGGCACGAAACACGATGAATGGATAGTTTTGGTGAGTCTTTTGGGTTAGGGGTCGATTTGAAGAACAAAATGAAAGACAAGAGGTTTAACGTGGTTCTACATAGGTTGCCTACATCCACGGCGAATCCCCTTGGGAGAAATGTTTTATTGACTTTTGTATTACAAAGTATGTTTTTCTCCTCTTGGCTCCCCTCCTTCCCCGATTTCTCGCTCTCCTATTTATATGGGGGTTCCATATCTAAATACAAACATAAATTACATTAATCGCTCATTCATGTCTCCATCATCAATTCTCAGTATGAAACAGATTTGAGTTAACTCGCATGTATGAAACTCGCCGTAATTAGTACCGCATGGTCGTAAACGCCGCATTTAGCACTGCATGGCCGAAATCGTCGAAATGAATATTGCATGGTCAAAACCGCTTGACTTCAATTAAACGCCAAAGCTGAAATCTCGGAATTCATTTCGCATGAAATCGCACATTTATGCTTCCATGATAAATTATAAATGATGGTTGCGTATTGGTGGACATTTGTTGGAGGAACAAATGATCGAATGGGTAGGGACCGGCTTGATGGTCGATGTGCATGACGGGTCGGCAAGATGGGATGCGACGCCGGCAAAGAAGGTCGGGAGATTGGCGGGCGTGGAAGAGTTTTCGGGTCTGAATGGTTACAGAAAGATTGGCCGCTACAAGATTGAAAATTGGCTAGGGTGCGATCGACTTCGATAGTTGACCGAATGTTGACTTTGACTATTGACCGACCGTTGACCATGACCTTGACCTAAGTTGACAATGCGAATTGACCGACTTTGACCATCGACCTTGACCGGAAGTTGACTTTGATAGTTGACCGACTTTGACCATTGACCTGGTCCGTGCACCGGTGGGTCGCCTTGGTCGATCGGGTTAGTGGGCTTGGATGAGGACCAAAACATGATTCAAGTATCAATTTGGCCCATTAAGTGGTATTTTTACTTATGGTACAAACATCGCCCCCTTAACCTCCTACTTGTTGGGGTTAAGAAAAATTTCGTGTTCCTTAGTCAATGATAAAACTCTCCCCCAAGTGTGGACTATTGATATTGAGGTGATTAGTGAACTTCCCTTATTGTTTTGCTGGAAATCAAGAAGCCCCCAAGAGTAAATTTATGTTGCCAAGCGTAAATAAACGCCTTCGATGTGGAGATCGTAATCAAGTCACCCCAAAGTGCCGCAAAAACAAGACCGAGGTGATGCAACCGAAGCTTGATAAGGGAGCCCAGTGATATTGGAAATGAGCGGGTAACAACATTGAGTGAAGTTGGTCTCTTGTGTTGTGATCGAAATTTAGTGCCAAAGGGCGATAGGCAAAGCTTGCCTTGCTGCGGATTCGATAATTTGGGCTGCGAAGTGTGAAAAAGCGCAACTGCGGCTTGGCCCATGATTAGGCAGGCTTTTATGGGAGTTGCGGGAATAAGTGGGCCCATGCCGGCGATCGGTGATACTGCGGCAACTTATCGGCAATTCACGAAGCCATTGCAATCCAATTTAATTTCTTTGGAGGCGGCAAGCAAAGCGCCGCTGCGGCCGGTGTGATCAATTTGGACACCGGGAGTGGCGAAACAAGCGCATGCAGTGCGATCGGTGGGTGCGAAGTGGCGAGCAAAACTACGCTACGGCCCATTTCGCGATTAAATTGGGCTACGGGAGTTGCGAGCAAAAAGGCGGGCTGCGGCCCGATTTGATCGAGGTGAGCGGCAACAACAACGAGAAAAGCTGTGACTGCGGCTCACGATCAGTGGATTGCAGGAGATCACAGTATATAAATGAGGTGCGACAACGACTAGCAACAATTTGCAGCGGTAGGGCGGTGAGCTGCGGGCAGCCAGCCTCAACTGCTGCCCGGCGTCTGCCCCGGACAGTGGATGCGGGGGTACGAAGCAGGCGGGCTGCCCGGCCGATCCCGGTGATGCTGACGGCGGCGAGTTAGTACTGCCGAACATGTCTGGTGGATGCGGCCAGCGACTAGCAACACTGCGGCATCTGCGGAGCGGTACGATGCGGGCAGCGGGCTTCAGCTGCGGCCATTGCGGAAAGGCGGGCTGCGAGGAATTGCGAGCGGAGAAATTTGGGTGCGGCGGCCGATCGGTGTGATTTGACAAGTAATTTGAGCTATGTAACCGATAAACGAAGATACTGGCGTTCTTTGAGAATTTGAATTTAAGCGATTCGATAAACCTAGGTGTAACCATTACAAATAAAACTAAACAAAGATCGGGCTATGTCCAACCGAAAGCAATCTGCATCGCATCGTCCAAGCTCCAACCGAGTACGTAATCATAGGCAAATCGACCAGTACGGCCGCGTCCAACCGAAAGTCAGCTTGCTTTTGAACTCGAGTACAATAATTCAATCAACATAACTATAAGCAATTTAACATTATGATTGTAAAAATTGCATAAAAAATGGGGTTCACGCTCGCCCCCTCTTAATCACGCTGACTCGTTGGAGGACTAAAGTTTGGGTTACAGTTTGATTTTCATAAGCACCTAATTAAGCATTTGCAATTGGTCTTGCTCCCAAGCGTATGAGAAGTGTTACAGTTTGACCCAAAGAGTAATTTTTAGACCATGAGGTGTTACATATCTCGCCCCCAGTGATGAGTCGATCATGTTGAAGTGATATACAGCTCGCCCTCGGAAAATGATGAATTGTCATGCTGCTCGATGCTTGCACAAGGGGTACCTTTGCCTTCTTCTTTGCATTTGCTCGCGCATGGGATTTTGAATACATGCTGCTACGGAATTTGCGCGAGGCCAATCCCACTATTCCGGATCGCGCGGGAAGTGAAATGTGTGTTGCATCCCCTCGTGAGAAGATGCTTGCCACATTAAAGGTGTCTTCTTGAACAAAAGTATGCATGAATATATGAAAAGATGCAAAAATATGTAAATTGTATACTTACCTTATTGAAAATGTTGCGCGACTTAGCTTCACAGCAGTGATTAGGATGTGATAGCTATGTCGGTGTTTCCGGCGGCGATGATTGTCTCAGTTGCCTTAGCGTCTCGTCTAAACTTAGTAATTGATTTGTGCGTGGGTGGAATGCAGTTAAGTCAAAATTTGGATCGAAAACCGTTGCCAAGGTTTGTATTTGTTATTTGTGATCAGTACCTTTACTGCCGATGGTCTTGCAAAGCTGAGGTGAATCGATTTGTGAAAAGTATAATGAAACAATTTTAGCGAAAATCGGGCCAATGACGATTCGACCTTTAATTTGTAGCAAAATTAAAGGGCTGCCAGATGTTACATCAACAGGAGCAGCAGATGTTCTTTGTGGCTTAGGATTATAATAGTTCGATCAAGCCAGTTGTAATAGTTATGTGGAAAAGCATTATGCGTGATTCGATCAAGCTGGGCTAGTATAAGGGTGGTGATTGAATGTGACCATTTCGAGTCTTGTCATTTTACATTTTTAAAAATTTTAACCTTCTCCCGAAAATTGGAATGTCGCCTTCACGACCTTGTAATTGACATACGATCTCATCGGGCGACAATCACTCAAAATGTTTGGATGTTAAGAAGAAGTTATCGAGGAAACAAAATTGGTTGGTCGCGCCTTGCTCTAACATGTTGATGGCGTGATTGTATTTATGAGCACCGAAATCGTGCGGGGATGCGGATACGGATGCGTCCGTTTTCAAAAAATGGGGATACGGGATACGTTGGGATACGTGTATTAATTAAAAATATTTAATTTATTAATAGTGAAAAGAATCGCATAAAGTAAGAAAATTCTAAAATACTTATCATATCAATAAAAAAAAAAATAGATAAAAAAAAAGATAACCCATCACTCATTGATATTGAATAAGAATGTTAGGTTAGACATTTATATACTACTTCAATAGAATAATTTTTGATAAATACAAATATATTATATATCTAAAAATATTTAACATATTACGTATATAAATATTGGACAATATATAATATATATATATATATATATATATATATATATATATATATTATACTATAAAAGTGTCCTCTAGAGTATCCGAGAAGTATCCCAAAAGTATCCCCTACCTTTTTATTAATTAATAAAAAGGACACTTTAAACAAGTTATGATCGTATCCCCAAGTGTCCAGGCATCGATAAGGCGTCAGGCACGGATCGTCGCCGTTTTGAGGTGTCCGTGCTTCATAGGATTACCCAAAAAATATTATTCTCCAATTGCAAAATTTTACCTTCATGTAGTAGGATATTGAAATGTCATCGTAAATAGCAGGCAAAAATCATCCAATTAGGACGTGAGGGAAGAAGATATCAACGAAATAAATTTTTTAGACCAAGCCTAAAAGGTGTACATATCCGCAAGGCAAGAGAAAGCTGGGCGGAATAATCCGGGGGCTACGGAGTTAAGTTGCCCGCGTTCCATTAAAGCAGGGCCTACGGAATTAAGATGTCTGTGTACTTGAATCATTCACTCCAATTAATCGTGTTAATCAGCGCATCGGAAACTAATCGCCATTTGATCAGAGTGTCGCTATATGCAAGCTCATTGGTGGCTTGGCAAACTTTATCTGTATTAAAAGTAGTTGCAATCAGCCGCTCGTAATGGCTGGCAAGCCTTGTTCTGCGGCAATTTTGTTTTGTTTTTTGAATTTGATTTTGATGTTTTCTGAGCATCGAAAATGGATGTGCCGGGGAAGCATCATGATGCAGTATTGTCCAGTACGCCGAGGTTGATGTACCACCATTACATCGGCCCATTCAAGAATGGATTTTGATGTGCAGCGAACATCGAGTTTGATGTACCCTAAGAAAATCGACGGTGGTCATTTCTTGAAGGGGTGAACAGATCGGGGCGTTGTACTGCATGCTTTAATAGTGTATAGGGTTGGCTGTGACTTTTTGATTTATTTATTTTTTTGAAACTTTTGGTGATAGTCTTCTTGGCCCTGTGATCTTTACTCAGAACATTTGGTGGCGGCTTTGGGGAGCGTATCTTTTCTTTCATGCACTTCTTGCGACGGATGGTTGAAGTGTTATCCTTCTTTGTCTTCCCTTTATGTGATTTGAAATTGTTGTCCTTTCTCCTTGCAACATTTTTCCCCATGAACATCTTTGCCGGATCGAACATCCTGGCAGCAATCTTATGATGTTTGCGGTGAGTCGACTTTGGTGGCTTATTGCCGATCTTTGAGCTATAGCAATTGTGGTCGCGAGCTATGACAGTGCGTGATCAGTAGACGACAGCGATAAGTCGAAACTAGATCGACCCATGTTGTGGATCGAATATCCTAAGTTTTGATGGTATTTCACTACATCTTTTGCCTTGGCTTAAAGCGTCCAATGTGTATCATTAGATTTTGTAGTGATGCGATTTTGTCGTATCCGCGGAGTAATAGCTTGACCGTCAAGAAGCGGCGAATCTTGATTCGGCCCGGTTGCGATCAAGCGGGCCGTAGTATGCGATTATACGGTCAGCGGACATTTGCGATCAAGGCTAAGCTGACTTCAGTCAAAGCCCCGGACTGCGTGATTCGATCAATGGAGTGCCTGTGTGATTTTTCAAAGCGCTCAGGCCTTTTTCACGGACACGATTTTGAAGCATTTTTACAACTTTTCTCAATAGGAAAACACGATTTATTTTCTCGTATTTCCCTTAGTACAGCGCCGTATTTTGTACCCAAAATTACTTTTAGGCACGAAACACGATGAATGGATAGTTTTGGTGAGTCTTTTGGGTTGGGGTCGATTTGAAAGAACAAAATGAAGACGAGAGGTTTAACGTGGTTCGGCATAGGTTTCTAAGTCACGGCGAATCCCTGAGGAGAATGTTTTATTGACTTTTGTATTACAAAGTATGTTTTCTCTCCTCTTGGCTCCCCCTCCCTTCGATTTACTGCTCTCTCTATTTATACGGTTCCATATAAATACAAACATAAATTACATTAGCTTGCTCATTCATGTCTCCATCATCAATTACGTAGCAAACAGTGAGTTAATTCTTCATGTGTAAAGCTGCTTTGTAAGTAGTCTGCTTATGTTGCTTCTTTTGCATTTAACCTTGCATACCATTTGACTGAAATGAATATTGCATGATTTGGCTTCTTTGGACTTCAGTCGCATGAAGTGGCTTCTTTGGAATTCAGTGCATGTAGCGCACATTTATGCTTCCATGATAATTACCCGTAAATGATGAGTGGCGATATTAGTGGACATTCTGGCCGAGCAGTTTTTGCATAGGTAGGGGTAGCTTGATGGTTGAGCGAGCATGATGGTGGGCAGTGTGAGATGGATGTTGGCTATACGACATAGTTGGGGCTGGTTGGCGTAGCGGAAGAGTTTTAGGATGAGGTGGTTGCGCGATTCTTGGCTACAAGAGGCGAAAATTGGCTAGGTGCGGCGACTTCGATAGTTGACTGACAGTTGTCGTTGACCATGACCTTGACCGGGAAGTTGACAATGCGGGGTGTGGGCTTTGACCATCGACCTTGACCTAGGAAGTTGACTTTGATAGTTGACCCAGCTTTGACCATTGACTTGAGTCGTGCAGGCAGTGAGTTTGCCTTGGTTGGTGGTTAGTGGGCTTGGATGAGGACCAAAACATGATTCAAGTATCAATTTGGCCCATTAAGTGGTATTTTACATATGGTACAAACAAATACTATTTAAATCGCTCGGTTTAATGGATAACGCCATCGATAATCACAATATCGCCAGCGTTATTCATATTATCGCTCGCTAGAAAGTCTATCGCTTATTGGTTTTCCGAAAGTGGCGCAATTGGTTAGTCATACCACCTGATATGCCAAACAACTTTTTTTTTGGCATGTGCATGAGAATAGTTGTTTGCTCTTTGCATCTTAAGCGAGGCCCCAACTCCGGCGAGCAACAAGTAACGCCCATTCGGGAGTATTATTAGGTTCGATTCCCAGCAGTTACATTATTTTTCTCACTTTTTTTCAACCAATTTATAATCTATTTTCTCTCTCTACTCGCACAATTTTTTTCCCTACCTAGAAATGTCAATATCCAAGAATGAGTTCCCAGGGGATAGTGATGAAAGCGATTCCGAAATCAACCTAGATGATGATAATCCTGATTATTACCAACCAATCTCTTCCTCTGATGAAGACGACGAAATCGATTCTGATCCAAACCCATCTTTTCCAATTCTCTCCGATGGTCAAACTGAACCTGAAATCGATGAAGAAGAGGAGGAGGAGGAGGTGATTGAAGAATCTACGAATTCAGAAATTTCTAGGGCTTTTATCGAAGATGAGAATCGTCGTAAAGCTCCATTAACTCCTGAGAATTCGAATCGAATCATGGATGCTATGCGTGGGATTTCATTACAAGGGTTTGTTCCAGATTGGAGTAATCAAGTTCCTGATTCCCATTGGATCGATCAGCTCAGGAATCTAAGACTACAACAACAACAACAACCCCTTTCTTCTTCTACTACTATTAGTACTGGTACCGGAGAGCTGATTAATTCTGTGTTTGTGAAGAAGAGTTGGATAATTGCAAAAAGGTACCATTTTTATCCTTAATGAATCTGCAATTAGATGTTTTCATGTAATTAATAGTAGTGCTAATTGATTTTGCAATTACTACCATTGTGGCATTGTCGAAGTTTTCAAGCTGAGATCTTGTTAAGTTAATGGTAAAATCAGTCTTGATATGTGAATGTGTATGCAAGTTTTGGGGGATAGGGAGCATGGGTAATCGCTGGCTGTTGTGGGTGTTCAACACTGTTGAAAGTTGTAGCCACATTTGAGGTCCATTTTAATCTTGTGATGCGTCTACATGCTCCCAAATAGAATTAGTTGGTAAAACTGGGTTAGGTAAACATAAAGATTCATATTAGGGGGTTAGGGAGCATCTCCATATGGTTCAGCTTCTGCATTATGTGGTTAGCTAATTTGATTCATATTGCTTCTCTAATGCTATGGAATGCTATATAACTAAGGCTAGCAAAGTAGCAACTTTCATTGGTTAGGAATAGGACTTACGAAGGAATGTGACTGGGTTTCTATGGCTTTGGAATGTATGGAAATCTTCCAGTAAGCTGATTTCTCTCCGTTAGTCTGTCTTTCTCAATGTTGCACGTTACTCTAGCCCTCTCTAAGAAGCGGAATCTGATACTTGGGTAATGTTTTACGGTTCTTTAGGGTACCAATAGGGTTGAACATCGGTATTACAATGTTTATTCTGAACACTATTCTGAACACCCATGTTTTCATTCACCAATGTTTGCTCATCACTTACTGTTTGAAGGTTGCTTATTGTCTGGTTTTGTTTTGTTGGGAAGGATTTGCATCTTTCAGATCTCATTATTTTAGATTTTTTCATGCCTGATTGTCCTGGAAACCTTATGCGTTGACTGAGCGCCTCTGTTGCATAATTTTTCTTGGCGCAAAATAAGTAAATGTGGTATTTGGCTTCTGCATTATGTGGTCTAATGACAGTTCTCAAATCCATTAGTGATCCAAAATTGAATTAGTTGGAAAAACAACTTCAGGTAAACATGAAGATTTTTTTGGTTAAAAGCTGAAGTGTAAAATGGAAAATTGTCAGTGTAATGAGGTTATCAATAGAGCATCTCCATATGGTTCAGATATACTGGCTATCAAGTTGTAAGGGCATGCTCTATATGCAATATTTCAAAATAGCACGAGTTAGTAAAAATGTCCTGCTACATGTCAGCTTCTGCACTGTGTGGTTAGCTAATATGATTCATAAAACATCTCTAAAGCTATGTAAAGCCTTAAGCCTATATAACTAAAGCTAGCAAGTAGCAACTTTCCTTGGTCAGGAAGATGACTTTTGAAGGAATGTGACTGAGTTTCTACCTTTCTAACTGCAATCTGATACTTGGGTGAGCATCACTGTTACAGTGTTCATTCTGAACACCCATGTTTTTAATCACCATGTATTGCACATCACTTACTGTTTGAAGGTTGATTATTTTCTGGTTCTGTTTGTGTTCGGATGGATTTATATTGAAAAGTGAGGAAATTCTATCCTAGAAAGCCTTTGAGAATATGACTTACTTAGTTCTCTTTGACTTAGTTACGTGTCTAGTCACTATAACTTCAGTTCATTCAGTATTACTTGCAGTACCTCCACCGGTGGGTCTATCTTTATAAGGTATTGCACCTGGCCTAAAGAGAATGCATATAAACACAAACCCTTAAAAATGCAAAAACAGTAGTCAGTTAGATATTGACAGTTTAGTCAAAGGAATTTGGTGCAGGAAGAAAAGCCTAGCATGCTATAAATCACCTGCAATTTGATGAAGTTGTATTGTTGTGAAATAACTCATTTGCTAGTACTTCCTGATTTATTTGTTGTGAAATAACTCACAATATGTTCCCTGTATGTTTAGACTGAACACTGGCTAAATGTGTTTAAACTTTGCTTAAGCCTATGGTTCATTGGTGCTTATGTGTTAGCCTGAAATAGTTACTGAAAACCTAAACTCAACACAGATGTGGCTGCTGGGGGAAACCTGGCCTAGCAAATGCTGGTTACAATTTTTCCAGCAATCATGAATGGATCTCCATTGTTTGCTGGTTGCAGCTGCTATTCCTCTAAGAATCACTACTACTGTGATGGCAGACAGGCAGAGGCAGTCACTCTCTTCTTCGGTCTACATGAAGCCTTACATTTGCAAATCTCTCGCCTCCTCAATGGGGCAACAACAATAATCATACTTTTCACACTGCAATTATCAGATTGTGTCTTGTATATGCATTTCTACTAGTTAGCATTACTCCTAAGACTTTTAGAGTTGCCGGAATCGACATTATTCCTGCACGAATTATACTCGGCGTACATTAAACTTACTGTATCAATGACAAGTTAAAGCTAGCTAAGATGGTTTTCATGTTTTATTGATTTTGCTTTCTATTTTACCAAAGTGCATGTATAAATTCATTTATTAGGTTCCCACTATTTCTAGCCGGTAAGCTGTACCTGGCATTGAGCCTGGGCTTGATCAGGTTAGGCCTTTAGGGTTTATAGAGATGCATGACCACTCACTATATAAGCTCAGAGATCTCTCTATCTATCCCTCTCATTCATTCTCATCAAACAAACAAAACCTAGCCGTTTTCACTTCAATCTCTGTCTGTTCCTTGGATCTACTACTCTGTAGTTGAAATTTTACGGTTTTGCAAAGTGATAATAGAGAATGGGGTTCTAAATGAGATATCTATTTATTATGAGAGTACATTCATTCAACATCCATAAATTTATTTCTCACAATGATTTTTCCTCTCAAAAGCATTCCTTACAACCCTAAAATCCAAGGATCTTTGTTTTTTTCCAGTGTTTTTGTGAGGACTAAGCTCCGGTGGTTTGGATCATGGAGGAGCTTGTTGGATATTTTCAACTCGTATCGTTTATCATCCTCTGTTTTACCCAAATTTTCCAACAGAGCTCTATAAGTTAAGAAAGGGATCCTATTGATATTCATGGATTAACTTAATGTTCCAAGTTAGCTGGTTTCTCCGCCATTAGAGTTTTGTGCTTTCTAACGAGTGTGCATTAAGAGATTTTACAGTAATGGTTGGAATCAGTTTATTTAAAATGAATCAATAAAATTGAATGGGTTTAGCTCCTGGATTTTGAGTGAATAATTGTCCTGTGTATGTGTTTATGTGCAAGTTGTAGTAATTCTTCATTTTTTTCATATTTTTTTCTGAATACGTTTGACCCAAACTTGTAACCTGCCTACAAGAAAAGAATTGGCTAAATTGGCCGGAAACAGGCCAGGTACCAAGCATGGTCGGAACGGCCATTTGAAAACTAAAAGCATCCAGCATCCTAGTTTGTTCTCTTCTCGGTTAAAGTAGTTTTGCATTGTTTGACTACTCCCATGATTTCTCAATTAAGAGAAAATCGAGTCTCTTGCAACTCCATTTATAACCAAGCGGCAAATGGATAACTAAGAAATGCACCCAAAATAACCAACTGAAAAAGACTAAGTTTTTACACTGCAATTATCAGATTGTGTATGTAGGAGTAAAATATCGCACATATATCAATAAGTATGCGAAGTGAAGAACATCTAACATAAGCGAAGACTATGGCATACAACAAAATAGAGGTGAGAGGTGATGTATTGGATGATGTCAATAAAGTCACGAATAAAGGGAGAGAGGTCTGTGCGATTGTACATGAGCGAAGTATAGTATGTGCAAGAATGAATGATTGTACATGAGCGAATGTAACGCACAGAGATTCCGAAAATAGTAGATCTCTTAGCTGTCATCCTAGAGGTGTAAGCGTAAAGCCGTGCGGCTTCGACACCGCGAAGTCGCGTGCTTAACGTGCCATGCCGTCTGTGTCTTGTATTAACGATTTAAACGTGTTGTCCGTCTTTGTGCTTTTTACTTTAGTCAAAAAAGCTAGGGTATAACACGGCCAGCACGACACACGAATAAGCATGTCGTCTTTGTGCCGTCTTGCGGCAGTGCTATAAACAATTTGAAATCACTTAATGTATACATTAAGTCGGACATTATCACAAGAATTTAATTAGACAACATATCATTTGAAATTATTTCAAGTAAAATTAACAAGTTTATTCAAAAAAGAAATAGCCCATCAAATATGGATTATTGTCATGTAACTTAATGTTCTAGTTAAATATAGGTGACGACATTATAACAACGATATTGAAATATATTTTCCAAATATTAAAGTATTATATGTGTTGTTATAAATAAGCCAACATAAAATGTTAAAAACTAGCTAGAATAGTGACTCTTTTTGTGAAATATATAAAAAATGTGATGTGTTATGTCTTGTTATATGGTGTATTTGTACATGTTATGACGTGCTCTATTAACGCGTCTTTGTCTTGGGCCACGTGCTTATCCGTCTTAGCGTCTTTGTGCTATTTTATGCCAATTAGTCAAACCCAACCGTCCCATTTAACTAACGTCTTTGTCGTGCTGGAGCTAAGTCACGTCTTTGAGTAAGAGGTTGTGCTCGTCTTTTACGGCAATTACACCTCTATGTCATCCACTATGAGGAATTCAAGAGTATAAAGCACAGTTTGGCTAATTTTGCCTGTGTAAGTGGTGGTTCAGATTTGTCCTCACAAGAGATAAATCTATGGATGTAATCATTTGTCATAAGTGATGGTTGTGATTGAGATTAGGAATGCATCTAACGGACAAAATTTATCATGTCATTAAGGTTCCATACTTCTTCATAATAAATAGCCTATTAATTTGCCATGATAATATTTTGTTAAATGTCAAATTAAAAATGATAATATATAAATTATCATACTATTGATGATAATTAATATATTTTTATTTAATACTTGGGATTAGTTTGGTATTGCGGCGAGCTTTACATAACTGCTTTTCTTATGTACGTTATTGTGTCGATCTATGAAAAAAAAAGCAATTGAATGGTTGCCATGCCGAGCTCTGTAAAAAAAAAAGCAATTGAATGGTTGCAAAGCATAAACTAAATCTAAAACTATTTTAAAAAGCGGTCCAATTGTGTTTGGGAAAATATCAGGCCCGGCTATAGTTAGTGAGAAAATGTCAAAAGTAGACATATCTCTGAAAATTGTTTATTCTATTTCATTGTGCATAAAAATAAATAAATTTTCTACTATTAGAGTACATATATGTAATATTAAATTTACTAATTAGTAATATGGCTAAAAATTATTATTTACTTAACCACTTTTTAAAAATCAAAAATTTCTTTATATATACCGTTGATAAATAAAAGTTTGTTTCAATGATATGGTATAACATAAAATGTAGTTTGAAAACAAAAAATAACTAACTTTTAAAGAATAAAATATAGCGAATAAAAGTTGGTGATCATATATAGATTCAAGGATAATTTTTGTCAGTTATAAAAAAACATGGGATAGAATTGGAAAATAAAATATGAAATTAGGGTGAACTATAGTATTTTCTTTTGAAGCTTTTAAAGCTTCTTTCTCCCCACTTTTAAAATTGAGTAGTGTCAGGTGGTCCGTGAAGATCTTAACAATTGGTATCGAGCCCATGGTTGGGGCTACTTGTGAACGTAGAAGTGGTTGTGGTGTCACCGGTTTAGGGCACAAGTGGAATCAGACTCAAGGTGGAGCAGGTAAGGCCCAAAGTTGAACTGGCGCTCAAGGTGGAGTTAGTGTCTTACCCATTAACTCAGGTGGATCAGGGTTCTAGATCGGTAAAGCAATGCTAAGGGTTGAACTGACTCTCGAGGTGGAGTTAGTGTTTCACACATTAAATCTCAAGTGGAGCAGGGTTCTAAGTGGGAAAGGAAATGCTCAAGGTGGAGTTAGTGCTTTCATTCTCATTAACTCAAGGTGGAGTAGGATTCTAGAAGTGTAGTGACAATAATCATGATCGATGGGTAGCATATATACAAATGGTAATCATATGGCGGAGTCGATTGATTTGGTGAAGTGGTTTAATCTCTCCAAGGTGGAGATTGTTGGAGTATGGGCACGATAAACCACATAAGCATAGCTAGGGATAGTCCCACATGGAAGAAAGAGGAGTACATGTGGATCTTAATAAGCTTGGACATCTCCTTACATAGCACTAGGTCTTTTAGATTAAAAAACGCACACATCTTATCCAAGTTGGTCCAAAGCGGGGACATCATGTGTTATATGTGGTTAGGCCCATAGTAGGTTCCTATGGTCCATGAAGATTCTAACATCGTTCACTAAAATAAGGAAGATGCAGAAATGTAATACCATTTCAAAGGATCAATAAGATATCTTTGTAAACTAAAAAGCATATCAAATAATGTTTTTTGGGGGGATAAAATAGGTAGAAATTAATTTTGATATAATTTCATTGCTGGCTTGAGGATACAACTCGAGAAAGGAGAGGCATAATATGGGAGGATGTCACGGCAGAAAATGCTAGAAAGGATTTGTGAAGTGAAGGATAAAAATATCTATCAGGCTTTCCTTTACTTTTGCAATGAGAAAGAGTAAACTTAATGAAATACATATCTTGTTTTTGGAAAGAGATACTTTCACTTTTTCATTTTAGCCTAAAAATAGGTCAAATTGAAAAAGTGAAACTACATCTTTTTCGAAATGGAGGGAGTATTATATTTAATATTCATATGTCGTCAAATGCATAACTAAATAAAAATCATGTCCGCGGTACGTTACGGCTTAAGCCCTAGTCTTATATAAGGGAGAGAGGTCATCACGTAGAAGAGAGATCTTTTAGTGTGTGTTAGACAAAAACTAAGAGAGAAAAAGTTTATTTGGAGAGCAAGCTAAAGTCATTGTAATCTATTGTAATCAACCTAAATCTTTATAATCAATAAAAGAATTCTATTATTATGACTTAGAATCTGTCTAGATATATTGGGATGTGGTTATAGGATTTCCTGCAACTACAGTGTAGTCTTGTATATGCATTTCAATTAGTTAGCTTCACTCCTAAAACTTCTAGAGCTGACAAAACCGACATTATTCCTTGCACTGATTATACTTGGCAATACATTCAACTTACTATACCAATGACAAATCAAAGCTAATGAAAATTCAAATGGTTTTCATTTTTTTTAATTAATTTTGCTTTCTATTTTACCAAAGTGGATGTAAAAATTCATTTATTTTGTCTTGGCTCCAGTTTATAGCATTACCCGGCATTGAGCCTGGGCCTAATCAGGTTAGGCCTTTAGGGTTGGAAAGATGCATGATCACTCACTATATAAACTTGAGCATATCTCTATCTATCTATCCACTCTCATTCATTCTCATCTATTTTACAAAACCCTAGCCGTCTTCACTTCACTTCAATCTCTCTGTTCTTTGGATCTACTACTCTGTAGTTGATATCTTGGGTCTTCAAAATGATAATAGAGAATGGGGTTATGAGTGAAATTCATTCTTACACACATATAAATCTATTTCTCACAATGATTTTTCCTCTCAAAAGCATTTCTAAAACCCAAAAATCAAGGTGATCTTCATTTATTTCCGGTGTTTTTCTGAGAACCAAGCTCCGGTCAATGGGGTTGGTTAATCGGGTTTCTCCGAGTGATTTTATGGTCAAAATAGAAATCAGCTTATGTAATAGTAGTCTTGTATAGCTTATGGAATTTGAATGAATGTATGTGTTTATGTGTAAGTTGTAATAATTCTTCATTTAATCTTCTATTCATTTATCCTCTGAATATGATTTATTTTATTCCAAGTGAAATGGGTCAAATGACCCAAACTACTTACCTGCCTACAAAAAATGAATCCGCTAAACTGAATGGTTTAGATCCTGGATTTTGAATGAATAATTATCCTGTGTATGTGTTTATGCGAAAGTTGTAATAATTCTTCATTTTTTTTCTGAACACGATTTCTTTTATTCTAAATGAAATGGTCAAACGACCCAAACTTGTTGCCTGCCTACATAAAATGAATGGGCAAAATTGGCCAGAAACAGGCCATATCATTCCAAGTATACTCGGAACGGCCAATTGAAAACTAAAAGCATCCTGGTTTGTTCTCTTCTCTGTTTGGTACTTTTGCATTGTTTGACTACTCCCATGATTTCTCAATAACAAATCAAAGCTAATGAAAATTCAGATGGTTTTCATTTTTTTATTGATTTTGCTTTCTATTTTAAGAAAGTGAATCTATAAATTCATTTACCAGTTCCCACTATTTTTTTCTTGGCTCTAGGTTTATAGCATTAGGTATTGAGCACAGGCTTGATCAGTCAGGGCCTTTAGGGTTTGAAAGATGCATGACCACTCTCACTCACTATAACCCTCGGGGATCTTTCTCTATCTATCCCCTCTCATATATTCGTTCTCACAAACAAAACCCCTGCCGTCTTCAGTTCACTTAGTCTCTCTGTTCTTTGGATCTACTACTCTGTAGGTGATATTTTCGGTTTGCAAAATGATAATTGATAATGGGGTTATGATTCTTATGAATGAAATAAATTCTTACATTCAACACATATAAATCTATTTCTACAATGATTTTTTTCAAAAGCATTTACGAAACCCTAAAATCTAGGTGATCTTCTTTGTTTCCTATGTTTCTCTCGTGAACCAAGCTCGGTTAATCGGGTCACAATGTTGGATATGAAGCTCTAGGTCAAAAGTGATCATATTGATGTTCATGGATTAACTAGTTTGATCATATACCCTTGATGTTTGAAGGTAGTTGGTTTCTTTGGCCATTAGGGTTTGGTGCTTTTAACGAGTGATTTACGGTCATAACGGGAATCATCTTATGTAATGGGAATCAATAAAATTAAATGGTTTAGCTCCAGGATGTGAATGAATACTTGTTCCTATGTATGTGTTTAGTAATTCTTCTTTATTCTCGAAGCTTCCATGCCTAAAAAAAAAAAAAAGGTTTTCAGGTTTTATGCACCAGATTACAAGCATATTCCGGGCTGCCGGTGAAAACTAAAAGCATCCTAGTTTGTTTTCTCTGTTTTGGCCAATCGAGAATCAATTTTAGCCAAACTTTTGCATATGGTGAGCTAAGGAAGACTTAGCATGTGTTAAACATTAGAAACACTTTGTTGGAAAATTAGTCTAAAAATATAGAGGATGAAAAATCTAAGAAAACAGAGAACGGAAAGGAATGTTGTATCACTGGAGCTTCAAGGCCTTGCAATTCTTTCCAGCAATTATTTCGACCATTCCCAAATAATGGCGAGTACAACCGGTCAGCGAAATATTGCTTTCAGGATACAATGAAGCCCTAACAACGTAATTGGATTCAAGAGTTGTACTTCCCTTTACCCAACCAAGAACACACGGTATTTAGATTCGAGTGATGCTTAAGAGAAAAGAAATCAAATGTTTTAGATATGTTTTCCATTGTTGAATGGAAATAAATCATCCTTACTTGTAGGGACTCATGCCTATTGGAGATGCCTCTTCATTCTCAAAAGACACATAAAGTGTCTATTGAGAATGATTGTGTCTTTTATGAACCATCACACCCTTTAGAGGTGTCTCTTCATTTCCAACTAACATCCATTGGGTTTATTCAACACAGGAAGCTCCCCGTCATAGCGGCAAACAAAAAAACGAAAATATTTTATTTTCTATGTTATTGAAAATATCCAACAAACACCAGCGGTATAGTACCTCATGAGTCATGATAATATTAATCAATAAATACTTTTTTCGTGTGATTTACTGATGTGCCCTAAATTTAGTGTGCACTTTACATTCTTGTCCCGTTTTCTTCCCTAATTGCAAACATATCCTTCTACAAACTTTTCCATCCATTTTTCTCAATAAACATTTAACAGACAAAAGTCAAAATGTAAATCAAAGAAAAAGAGACAGGTGTCAAACAAACTGAAATCTGAAGGACCGAAATACCCTTTCTCTACCAAAACTTAACACCATTAAGGTCATACAAAATCCCACTGAACAAAAAATAAACAGTTACACCCCATTTTACCCCACTTGCGTACACATCAAAATATTGTCAAACCAGAAAAATAAATATACCAGATCTAATTTTTGCCAACGAACATATTTCTTCTTCAACCGACATTCATGGTTTAAAAACCCCAACTGTTGTTATCTTATCTATTATGGAACGAACATATGGATTA
Source organism: Papaver armeniacum (assembly GCA_023531295.1). Classification (NCBI taxonomy): domain Eukaryota; kingdom Viridiplantae; phylum Streptophyta; class Magnoliopsida; order Ranunculales; family Papaveraceae; genus Papaver; species Papaver armeniacum. The sequence goes on from JAJJWW010017254.1 coordinate 70,587, forward strand.
AAAACCCCAACTGTTCTCTCCAAGCTTATTACAGTGTAGGACCGAAGGCGGTTGGATGATAAAGCCTCAACAAGTGGCTACCGATATATTTTGGTGGTAATCGATATCATGGAGTGCGAGTAAACAAAAACGGTTTGAAATCAAGCACGGAGGGCTGAGTATCCGGTGTTGCTATTGCAACCTCTCGAATGATATGGATACAATCTTTATGGAAGGAACTATGTGTTGTGCATCACACACCATTCTATGGTGTGATAACCTAGGTGCAACTTATTTGATAGTCCGAATCAGGTGTTTCATGCAAAGAACTAAACACATCAAATTGACTATCACTTTTTCGGAGAAAGAGTGGCGGATAAACAAGCTTGTTGTCAAGTTTATAAGCTCAAGAGATCAGTTGGCGGATATCTTCACTAAGGGTCTACCGGCGCCTAGATATCAAATCATTCGAAGCAAGTTGCACGTCCGTCAACTACAGTGCAACTTGAAGTGTTAAGAAAAGCTCATGACCAAGATTAAAACCCAGTTGGGTAAACAAGAACAGTATCTTGCGGGAAAGTCTTCATGTTAGTTTACGTTTCTTTTGTTAGCATTGTATAAAGATACGGTAGCGTTTGAATAACAAATAAGTTGTAACACCTAAAAGGCTGTATCTTTCTCGGTATAAATAAATCCCAAACTCAAGCTTTAAGTGTTGAAGTCATTCCCCCAAAACCACTTCTTAACCTGCAACCTTGCTCAGACGTTAGAAGGAATATGACTGAGTTTGTGTTGCTTTGGAATGTAAGTAAATCTTCCAACAAGTCGACTTTCTCTATTAGTCCGTCTTTCTCAATGTTGCACGTTACTCTACCCCTCTATAAGAACCGCAATCTGATACTGGTGTGACGTTTTATGTTTCTCTAGAGGACTAACAGGGTTGAACATCGTCATTACAATGTTTATTATAAACACACATGTTTTCATTACAATGTTTATTCCCATGTATGCACATCACTTACTGTATGAAGGTTGCTTATTTTCTAGTTTTGTTTGCATTTGCATCCTTGAGATCTCATTCTTATTTTAATTTTTTCATGCCTGCTTTTCCTGGTAACCTTATGCGCTAATTTGGCACCTCTGTTGCATAAATCTACTTCACTTCCTGATTAATTCTACATATTCTTTTCCGGTGAACAGGTTTCCACCGTCTAAAATCTGATCACTTTCGGCAATGATTGCAACAAAACGATGCACTTAGTACAGTGAAGACACAACATTAACCCTGTAAGTTCAGACTGAACACAAATGTATTTAAACAATGGTCCGCGATGGCTGTTTTTAGGAATGATAAACTTTACAAATATTTTAAATCTTCCAACAAGCATTTCCTTATGATTATCATTGGCATCGTTAAAGGAGGCCTTCATCAAGTGACTCCATTGGATTTTGTCTTGTCACACTTTCTTGGTCACGATTTTTTTCCATCCGAATTTCTTCAAAATTGATCAAATCTCTATCAATTTTGATCAAACTTGCCCGATTCTTCAAATTCACCAATAACCTCCTCAATTTCACATCAATTTCTACTTTTCATCAACGAATTCGATCAATTTCTACTTTTCATTTCATTCCATCAAAATCAGTTTTTTTTGCTTTCGCAATTTCTTGAAATTCAGATTCAATTTTTGATAATCAAACAAATTGATTACAAAAATTAGATCAAGCACAATCAAACAAACAAATCCCGTGTTCAAGGTTCTTCAAAAACAACCATTAGATCAATTGGTATCGATCAATTTCAATCATCGATTAGAAAATAAGAAGAAAAAAAACAGAGCATTTCATCATTTTTTGTCGGCCCCAACTGCTGCAGCAGTCATCTAGTTTATTTATTGAACTGAGAACAATTGGGACACATTTCAGTATTCCGCGTTTCAATTATATATCATATTTTGTTTTCATGTATATGCATTTTTTTTTTTTTTTTTTTTTTTTTTTTTTTTTTTTGCTAAACAGACTGTAATATGTGTTTTTAGTTCTCAGTCTGTGGAACCGTGGCCTGGCAGTTGCTCGCTACAATTTTCCAGTAATATATCATGATAGCGGTTTGCTGGCTGCACTATAACTTTGATGGAAAACAGGCAGAGGCAGTCACTCTCTCCTTTGACCTACAGGAAGCCTTATATTTGCAAATCTACTGTCACCTAATCTTGAAATTGGCTTCAATCAGTAAGCAATAAACTTTCAATTTTCACACCGCACTATCCAGTTGTGTAGTTAAACGCCTCATAGGATCGATTACTTATAATGGTTCGTGTTTAGTAGAGTTGGTTGCACGATGTGGTGAAACTGTTCGACTCTTGTATGTGCATTTCTACTAGTTAGCATTACTCCTAATAGAGTTTCTGGAATCGACATTATTCCTGCACGAATTATACTAAACTTATAGTAACAATCACATATTAAAGTTAAGATAGTTTTCATTTTTTATTGATTTTGCATTGTATTTTACCAAAGTGCATGTATAAATTCAGTTCCCATAATCTTGGCTCCAGTCCCTTGTAGAATTAGCTAACCAACTGTAGCTGGCTGGCATTGAGTATGGGCTTGATCAGGTTAGGCCTTTAGGTTTGGAAAGATGCATGACCACTCACTCACTATATAAACTCAGAGATCTCTCTATCTATCCCACTCATTCATTCTGATCAAACAAACAAAACCCTAGCCGTCTTCACTTCAATCTCTCTTTGTTCTCTGGATATACTCTACTCAGTAGTTGAAATTTTCTTTCTGCTAAATGATTATAGATAATGGGGTGCTCAATGAAGTATCGGTTTCTAATGAGAATCCATTCTTACATTCAACACAGATAAATCTATTTCTCACAATGATTTTTCCTCTCAAAAAGCATTTCTGAAACCAAAAGATTCAGGTGATGTTCATTTTATTCCGGTGTTTGTCTGCGAACGAAGCTCCGGTTAATCGGGTCACTAAAGTTTTTACTTGGCCTAAGCTCTGGTCAATTTGGTCACAGTCAGTTTGGATCCAGGAGCTCTAGAATGTCAAAAAGGGATCCTATTTCATGGATTAATTATCAGTTTATGTAATAGAAATCAATAATATTTGATGGAAACGAGATACTGGAATCAGTTTATGTAATATGAATCTGGTTTAGCTGTTTCTGGAATTTGTACGAATGATTTGTCCAATGTTGTAATAACTCTTCATTTTAATATTTTTCTTCTGAATACGCTTTTTTTAATTCTAAATGAAAAAACTCAAGTACTCCCTATGGAAAAAAGAATCAGCCTAATTTGGTCTGGAAGCAGCTGCATTCCAAGCATACTCTGGAATAAAGAAGACTAAAAGCGATTCTGAAATGAACTTATTAGATGAGAATCCGGATTACTACCAACCAGATAAGGAAAACGATTCGAGTCCATACCCAGGTTTTCAAATTCTCTCTAATGGTCACACTGAATCTGAAATCAATGAAGAAGAGGAGGTGATCGAAGAAGATTTTTTTTTTGTTTAAAATGTAATAGAAAATTGTTAGTCTCATGGAGCAGCTCCATATGGTTCAGGTATACTGACTACCAAATCGCTAATGGCGAAGTTTATGCAGAACTAGTTGTAAGGGAAAAAGAGAAAATCGAAGTTTATGCAGAATCGAAGTTTATGCAGAACTAGTTTTGCATTGTTTGACTACTCCCATGATTTCTCAATATTAAGAGAAAATCGAGTCTCTTGCAACTCCATTTATAACCAAGCGGCATATGGATAACTAAGAAATGCACTCAAAATAACCAAGAGAAAAAGACTGCAATTATCAGATTGTGTAGTCTTGTATTATATGCATTTCAATTAGTTAGCTTCACTCCTAAAACTTCTAGAGCTGACAGAACCGACATTATTCCTTGCACTGATTATACTTGGCAATACATTAAATTTACTATAACAATGACAAATCAAAGCTAATGAAAATTCAAATGGTTTTTATTTTTTATTGATTTTGCTTTCTATTTTACCAAACTGCATCTATAAATTCATGGGAATATTATCTATATACCCCTACTATGAGACCCATTGCAAATATACCCTTTTGAACTTTACAAATACCCCTAAGCATTAATACATTACTAAAATACCCTCTTTTATGTAATGTATATATAAAACCATTACCACCAACCACTATTCAAAAAAAAAAAAAAAAAAAAAACCCTCTACTGTTTGCCATCACCACTGTCCACCGCCAACAACCACCACCACCAACCACCACCAACGACCACCACAACCACCACCAGACACCACCACCGCCAACCACCACTACTGTCCACCACCGCTAGCCGCCACCACTATCGCCGCCAACCACCACCACTGTCCACCACCACTGTCCACCACCAAACACCACCACCGCCAACCAGCACCGCCATTTTCCTCCACCGCCGCCAACCACCACCGCCACTACCACAACTGACAACCAGCGCCACTGTACACCACCGACAACCACCACCACTACCCGTCACCGCCACCAACCACCACCACTTTCATCCACCGCCACCAATCACCACCATCAACCACCAATTCCACCACCATCATCTAGAGGCAACTTGCTGAAAGTTGTCTCCAAAACGGAGGCAACTTGTCAAGTTGACTTCAATAATGAAGGTAACTAGCTCAAGTTGTCTCCAAAAAAATAAAAATTATACACAAATAAGTGAACCTAGTGTGAGTCGAACAAACATCTTCACAATATAGTCGGTTTGTGCTACCATTACACCACAGTTCGCCACACCATCGATGCTCAACCAACAATTCAAACCACCACCATACAACACCACATCCTCCATCTTTGCTACTGCAACTCTACCTGCAACAACTTCATGACCACAACCGTCTATGCACACTTGCAACATGAGGCGATAGTCGCAGTCACTTCCATGCCCCTACTCAAACACCATCGCAACACACAAGCAAGAACAACTTCTTGTTTCGCTTTTAATGCCTGGATACATATTGAGTTCCTTCTCAACTTCCTAAGCATTCATCTACCCTCTTGACTTTAAATTATGAGCATCGTAGCACAACCATCATCGCAACTCAACACAACCCACGTGTTACAATAGCACCACAAATTGGCCACAACTACTCTAAGATATAACCTATAAGATAATTTCCCATGAATGAATGAACCCAAAACATAACCAAGTTGCCTCGAATGGAATCAACTAGTCAAGTTGCCTCAAAAATGAAAGCAACTATCTCAAGTTGTCTCAAAAAAAGGAAAAGCAACTAGCTCAAGTTGTCTCCAATAGTGGAAGCAACTTGGTCAAGTTGTTTCCAAAGTTGGAAGCAAATTGATGAGGTTATCCAGGGTTGCAATTACTTTATCTTCTCGACTTAATTTTTGATCACCAAGTAGCTAACCACCAATTCCAACAACACCAGGGACATATACCAAGTTGCACGCACACAAGCAAAAGCAAAAATATAACCACAATCACTTCACTCCGATTAACAAAGCATCTCTTTTGAACATCCATGCATCTACCAATGACTTGACCTCTCAAGATCAAACCAACATGTCCCATTTCATTTGTCTAGCATTCATCTACTTCATTTCAAATTTCAAGACGATCGCAGCACCACATAATAAATGACTTTTCATTGCACCCGCAATATCATTTCCTTGCATACATGTATCTCATTGCATTCAGAGAGCTCATAACCATTATCGAGCCAACACAAAGCATTCATTCTTTCTTCATTTCTCCTTAGCTGCACTGTGTAACTTCAATTCCTTCTCTCGTGCAAACACCCAGCCAACCAAGATCACCAACAAACTCTACCCGCAATCCATCTCCTCAAAGCCATGTTGTAGCTAATACAAACTTTACCAGCTCATCTTGAGTTTAAAACCTATCCTAAACATACATATATACTTTCAATTCCACTAATCCGCCAAAGAAACAAACTCTAAATGCAAGTTTCGGCTCCTTGTTCACCGTAATTGCAATTGCAATGCAACCGATTCGCCACACAAATTCAATCTCTCCATTGATGCTTCAATGTTCTTCCGAGATTCATACAACTTCAAACTCTATGTCCATCTCAAGAAACACCAAATTTTCAAGAACACAAGCCCATTCTGATTCATCCATTCCCACTTGTAGCTAGAACCAAGATCAACTCGTTCCAAAACCTTGAACTCAATACGATTCCTTGAAGCAAAGAAACAACCCTACAAAGATTCAACTCGCCATCACATAAATCTCCTCAAAACCTTGTTTAGTCTTCCACTTCAATTCTCAGATCAAAACAACCAAAAAACCCATGATAATCAACCAACAGCGACTTGCTAAATCAACCCCATTAGCTTTAATTCATCACCAACATCTTCCGCAATAACAACCCTTGTAATCTTCATCCCCAAAGAATACCAACACGAAACCATCTTTGTATAATCATTGGCTACTTCATCACAGCAACAATCAAAATCATTTCTTCTCTTTCGATTGACCACCAACATGACAAACCATTTCAACAGTATCAATTCCATTACCTCCTCCACTTTCAGATCCATGTCCTTCTCTTAATCTCCACAAACCCAATCTCTCAAATCCGTCAAAATTATCACAGATTCTTCAACTGATTTTTCGAAATGCAAACCCTACCTTCTTCAGATCTCTCGTCATCAAATGAGCTAAGAGTTGGTTGCAAATCGGAATGGATCTACATTTTTGATGCTCGAGATTACGTTTGTAGAATAGTTTTTCATAGGTTCATCACTAGGTTTATGATTTGTAGTTGAATCGAATGTTTTGGAGGCGGTGGTCTTTTTGCTTTGGTGGTGTATTGGCTAAAAGGTTCCAGATTTTGATGGATCCGGTGATAGAGTCGATGAACGATGGGGTTGTTGTTGGTGGTGGTGGTGATTGCCCGAGAGAAAGAGAAGAGAGAACATGATAACTCACTGAGATGATGATGATAGAGACGATGATGGTGTTTGTGCCGTTGGTTGCGGTGGCGACGGAGATGGTTGGTGACTGAGATGGTGGTGGCGACGAAGATGGAGTATAAGAAGAAGAAGAAGAAATAAAGAAGAAAATTTGGAGTATAAGAGTTAAAGGTTAAAAATGGAATTATGTGAATTATTTTTAAATTTAATAATTTCACTTACCACAGGGGTATTTGTAAAGACTCATAAGGGTGTTTGTGCATGACCCATGGATAGTAGGGGCATAAATAACATTCCCACTAAATTCATTTATTTTGTCTTTGCTCAGTTTATAGCATTAGCATGCATTGAGCTTGGGCGATCGGGTTAGGCCTTTAGGGTTTGGAAAGATGCATGCTCACTGACTATATAAACTTGAGGATCTCTCTACCTATTTATCCACTCTCATTCATTCTCATCTATTTTACAAAACCCTAGCCGTTTTCACTTTACTTCAATATGTCTGTTCTTTGGATCTACTACTCTGTAGTTGATATCTTGGGTCTACAAATCTTCACTTTACTTCAATATCTCTGTCTTTGGATCTACTACTCTGTAGTTGATATATTGGGTCTGCAAAATGATAATAGAGAATGGGGTTACGAGTGAAATTCATTCTTACACACATATAAATCTATTTCTCACAATGATTTTTCCTCTCAAAAGCATTTCAAAAACCCAAAAATCTAGGTGATCTTCATTTATTTGGGGTGTTTGTCGGTGAACCAAGCTCAGGTCAACGGGTTGGTTAACGGTTACTATCGGGTTGGATCCGGTAGTTGGTTTCTCCGAGTGACTTTACGGTCAAAATTGAAATCGGCTTATGTAATAGTAGTCTTGTATAGCTTCTGGAATTTGAATGAATGTATGTGTTTATGTGTAAGTTGTAATAATTCTTCATTTAATCGCTATTCATCCTCTGAATATGATTTATTTTTCATTTATCCTCTGAATATGATTTATTTTATTCCAAGTGAAATGGTGTCAAATGACCCAAACTACTTACCTGCCTACAAAAAATGAATCGGCTAAACTGAATGGTTTGGATCCTGGATTTTGAATGAATAATTATCCTGTGTATGTGTTTATGTGAAACTGGTAATAATTCTTCATTTTTTTCATGTTTTTCTGAATACGATTTCTTTTATTCTAAATGAAATGTGGTCAAACGACCCAAACTTGTTGCCTGCCTACATAAAATGAATCGGCTAAATTAGCCGGAAACAGGCCATATCATTCCAAGTATACTCGGAACGGCCAATTGAAAACTAAAAGCATCCTGGTTTGTTCTCTTCTCTGTTTGGTGCTTTCGCATTGTTCGACTACTCCCATGATTTCTCAATTAAGAGTAAATCGAGTCTCCAGTCCAGAAATGCATCCGCATCCGCTGCTCCGTTGCAACTCCATTTTATAACCAAGCGGAATTAATAAGAACCCAATTACCAAAAGCCATCCATTGATTTCTCACCTGCAATTTCAGTTAGATTTTATACATAATAGACAGCTTAGGCACATGCCATGGTGCAGGAAGAAAAGCCTTGCAGGCTATAAATCACCTGCAATTTCATGGTATTGTTGTGAAATTACTCAATTGCTAGTACTTCATGATTAATTCAACATATTCTTTTTAGATGAACAGAGTCCCATCCCAGAAGCCTCTGAAATCTCGTTAATTTCAGCGATCATCGTGACAATGGTCCACGGAGGCTGCAGTTTCTATGTATGGAATTTTTTATACTATTTTTAGATCTTCCAGCAAGCATTTTAGATTATGTCTTCTCTTTTTTTTCTTTGACTGCTAACCATTAAGGTTTTCATAGTGCAATTATCATATTGTGTTGTCCTGTATATGGATTTCAACTAATTGGTTGTTTTCTTCGAGTCTGAAAATGAAGCTAACCAGATTGTAATATGTGTTCTTAGTTCCCATTCTGTGGCACTCCTACACCTCGGCTCAAGCCAAGTTCCACCTTTCAAACATTACTCAACCTTATAAATCCACTCCCACTTTCATCCTTTAGGACCTTCGCCTGTTTACCCTCTACCACCAAGATTAAACTTTGCGTTACCCTATGGTGCTTTATGTGTTGGCCAGAAAATCTTACCAGAGACTTGCCTATAAACTCAACACTGATGAGGCTGCCTGGGGGATCCTGGCCTAGAAAGTGCTGGTTGCGTTTTCTGGTAATCATGAAGGGACCTCCATGGTCTGCTGCTTTCTGCTGCTGCCATCGCTCTATGAACCCCTACAACTTTGATGGCAAAGGCTGTTGCTCTATTCCTTAGCCTACGGGAAGCCTTGCACTTGCAGATCTCTCGCCGCATCTTGATATGGGCTTTAATCAGTGCAATGAAATAAACATGTTTTTCAGTTTTTACACTGCAATTATCAGATTGTGTAGTCTTGTATATGCATTTCAATTAGTTAGCATCTTGATATGGGGCTTCAATCAGAGTTGCCGTATTGCAGTAACAATAACAAATCAAAGCTAATGAAAATTCAGATGGTTTTCATTTTTTTTTATTGATTTTGCTTTCTATTTTAAGAAAGTGCATCTATAAATTTATTTATTAGGTTGCCACTATTTTTTCTTGGCTCCGGTTTATAGCATTAGCTGGCATTGAGCTTGGGCTTGATCAGGTCAGGCCTTTAGGGTTTGGAAAGATGCATGACCACTCACTCACTATATAACCTCAGGGATCTCTCTCTATCTATCCCCCTCTCATACATTCGTTCTCACAAACAAAACCCCTGCCGTCTTCAGTTCACTTAGTCTCTCTATTCTTTGGATCTACTACTCTGTTGGTGATATTTTCGGTTGCAAAATGATAATTGATAATGGGGTTATGATTCTTATGAATGAAATAAATTCTTACATTCAACATATATAAATCTATTTCTCACAATGATTTTTCCTCTGAAAAGCATTTCTGAAACCCTAAAATCTAGGTGATCTTCTTTGTTTCCTATGTTTCTCTGTGAACCAAGCTCCGGTTAATCGGGTCACAATGTTGGATATGGAAGCTCTAGGGTCAAAAAGTGATCATATTGATGTTCATGGATTAACTAGTTCTGATCATATACCCTTGATGTTTGAAGGTAGTTGGTTTCTAGGCCATTAGGGTTTGGTGCTTTCTAACGAGTGATTTTACAGTCATAATAGGAATCATCTTATGTAATGGGAATCAATAAAATTAAATCTTTTAGCTCCTGGGATGTGAATGAATACTTGTTCCTATGTATGTGTTTAGTAATTCTTCTTTTATTCTGAAGCTTCCATGCCTAAAAAAAAAAAGGTTTTGTGTTTTACAGACCAGATTCCAAGCATACTCGGAACGGCCAATTGAAAACTAAAAGCATCCTAGTTTGTTTTCTTCTCTGTTTGGCCAATCGAGAATCAGCTTTAGCCAAACTTTTCATATAGTGAGCTAAGGAAGACTAGCATGTGTTAAACATTAGAAAGCACTGTTGGAAATTAGTCTAAAAATATAGAGGATGAAAAATCTAAGAAAACATAGAACGGAAAGGAATGTTGTATCACTGGAGCTTCAAGGCCTTGCGATTCTTTTCAGCAATTATTTCGACCATTCCCAAATAATTACAGTACAACTGACAATGAAATATTGCTTTCGAGGATACAATGAAGCCCTAACAACGTAATTGGATTCAAGAGTTGTACTTCCCTTGACCCAACCAAGAACACACAATATTTAGATTCTAATGATGCTTAGAGAGAAAAGAAATCAAATGTTTTAGATATGTTTTTCCATTGTTGAATGGAAATAATCATCACTACTTATAGGGGACTCATGCCTATTGGAGATGCCTCATCATTCTCAAAAGACACATAAGGTGTCTATTGAGAATGGTTGTGTCTTTATAAACCATCACACCCTTTAGAGGTGTCTCTTCATCTCCAACTAACATCTATTGTGTTTATTCAACACAGAAGCTCCCCGTCATAGCGGCAAACCAAAAAACGAAAATATTTTATTTTCTATGTTATTGAAAATATCCAACAATCTCCCCCTATTTTCAAAAACCAAAACAGAAAATAAAGTAAAACTTACAAAATCGGTGTGGCTGCATCACTCAAGTGACTGCCTACTTACCCGAGTGAGATCAAGCCAACGTAGTTCAATCTCAATTGGGAAATAAACATCATCGTTGAAGTCAATACATAAATGATGGGTATCTTTTGGATTTGAACCTTCACTTAGTGTAAGAAATTCAAAAGCCTTATTGGGGTTCGATGAGTGAAACTAGTCTTGAACCAAGTAACCCATGTGATAAAAACAGAATCTCCACACATACCGATTTCATAGATTGTGTGTTACGTAGCTCGACACATTAATGGCCCTGCTTATCCCGGATTCATGAGTCTCGCTTTAGAACGGTCTTCTTCTCTTAGGAAACAGCCTGATTTCCATACTCATATAGGTAAGTCTCGAAGGTGTTTACGAGACACCTTGTGATAAAAGTTAGACTTATTAAGGATTTTTATCCATCCTATTTTCTTGTAGAACCTGCACTAAACAGAAATGAGAAGTTTTATACTTAGTGCACCATAATCACTTCCATAACTTGTTGGTACCACATTGAACCTTGTTTATCTTTTTCAAAACATAGGTTGGGTTTCTGCTATGGGTGATCGAACTTTCATTCACTGACCTTAGTCCCATTTCTGTATACTTCATTGAAAACAATTCCTTTGGGAGACTCTTCATGATAAGTCTTCCAAGTTTTTCTCGGTTTCAATGGCTAACTGCAATTACTCCTTTCTTGAGTAATTGACTTACCGTTCAATATACAAGACTTATAAGTCTTGACTTTTAATTATGAGTCTTTGTTAGAGACGTTATAGATCATAGCTTTGATTCACAATTAATCAAGACCGCTTGAGATGGCTTTTTCCAAAATTGGGATCTCTACAAGTTAGGTTCTAACCCATTCCTCCTCATTAATTGCATCTACTCATGCAATCAATTCTGAAAACATTATTAAAAATGTTCCTCTTTGATTTTACAAAATAATTGTAGCCTCTCTAGTGATCCTAATTTAACTTTTTTTAATTCACAAGAAGTCATTATAGACTTGCATTCACTAGAGGCATACAAAATTTGTAGGACACTAGCTATTTCAACAAGTATATTATCAGGATGAGCAATTCCTCCGCTGATGCCCAATCCTCTACAAATTCATACCCAAAAATACATAGACAAAGGCTATTTAACATTTTACACTATGCAATAAAAGTGTGCAAAAATTTATGCATTGGTAATATTGTAACACCTCATCGTTGGATATTTGGTCGGCCGCCCAATTTTCCAATACGTTACATATACACCGGTATTTCACTTTTCCCTTGGTATCATTTAAGACATCCCATTTTCCAAATTTTGGAACCTATAATTCTTATGTAAGAATTATATTCATGTCATACAATTGTTATGTCAACAACTATGACGATTTCAGTTATTAAAAATAACCCAACAATTAGGATTTTTATATGACATTTTCATATAATCTCCCCCCAATTTCATGACTCTTCTCAAATGTTAAAATTGTCATGAACAAAATTAATATGGACTTGCATATCGGTACTAGTTTCTACGAAAACATGGAACACATAATTTCAGAATAGGAATTAAAACTTCAAATCCAATATGCTGGTACGGGTACCGTCGTTTTGGATTTGGCTCTCTTTGAGCACTATCGCGGGGCTACAAAAGTTGGCCTTCCACTGTAATCAATCGAAACTCATGCTTATCTTACAACCTTTTAACCAAGAAAAAAAGGGCAAAACATAATTATTCATGCATACATATTTCTACTGTTATGTATTTTGACATACAAATTCTTTAAAAAGTCAACTAATGCATGCATATAGTATATATACTGAGTTTGGTTATGTCATTAGATAAAAACTGAACAGATTAACATGTATCATGCTATGATCCATACCTGTACAATATCTCATGGATTTTCATGTATAACCACCCATATATCAATCCAATCATCGCCCACTAGGCGGACCTCGAAAACATCATATTAACAGTGTAGTTTAAACAATGTTTGATAACATCACACCATGCTCGTAAGGGCATCTTCAAATCCATTATGGTACTACAATTACATCTCTTAGGATTTGGATCGCCTTTGGCCCTATGGGTGTTTACATATTGCATATTTAATTACGAATCACAAACATGCCATATATTTTTCTCAATCAATAACAAAACCGAAGAGTAACACTAGAAAAACAGGCTGGGTGGAACCAGTACAGTCGTATCCCTTGTGAAGATCCTCTATTCAAATTTTGAAATAGGTCATGGCTTTCCAAATTCCATGGAGATATTTGGATATCATCCAAATCAATAGATAATGTTTACATTTCAAATGTCCATTCCCGTGTCATCCGAAACCGTATAATTCACACCCATGCTCACACCAAATTGTGAGTACACATTTTCTCAATAGCGAGATAAATGAAACGAGACTCTTTGTACTCATCTGGTTTGGCATACAATTATTATGGGCAGTGCTCAAATTTCAACGGATGGAAATGGCAACAATCATATGCATTTGTTCTGATCACCACCAATCATAAAACTTATTAACCAAATTATTGGTCAATCCATAAATGCATGAATCACAAAATAAGAGTAAGAACAGAGAAGTTTGATACTTATCTCTATTTTCAAGTGAGAATGACGCTCCACCGATCGATATACCAATATATCAATCCATCATTGGTTCTCCTCTTCTGGTTGCAGACGACCCCAAGTGACCTTTTTTTTTCAAAGTACAGCGACAACTTCGCAGGAATCCCAATGTTTACAGCTTTCGCCTCTCGTTATTTTCTTGTTTCTTCGTTCAGAAAAGTATACTTTGGATTTTACCGGGGCATCAATCAGAAAACCTAATCCCAAGTATCCCGTGCATAGGTGTATGGACAAAAACGCAACTTCTGGATATGTAGTAATCAAAACGATTTTGAAGTATGATAAAGCCCAATATTATAGCCCGTTAATCATGCATCAGAATACTTCTCCCAAAACAACCTTTTCGTAAACCTTTTTGGAAGACTAAAACATCTCCGAAACAAATCGGCAAAGGTAACTATCTGTTTCCAGAAAAACATCCATCATCCGTTCTTACGAAATTCAACAACATCAGAATCAGTTTCATCCCTCTTGTCGAAAAAATTAATTGTTGAAACTGTTGGAAAATTAGCCTAAAAATATAGAGGATGAAAAATCTAAGAAAACAGATAACGGAAAGGAATGTTGTATCACTGGAGCTTCAAGGCCTTGCGATTCTTTTCAACAATTATTTCGACCATTCCCAAATAATTGGCGAGTATAACTGGTTAGCGAAATATTGCTTTCAAGATACAATGAAGCCCTAACAACGTAATTGGATTCAAAAGTTGTACTTCCCTTTACCGAACCAAGAACAGACAGTATTTAGATTCTGATGATGCTTATAGAGAAAAGAAATCAAATGTTTTAGATATGTTTTTCCATTGTTGAATGGAAATAAATCATCACTACTTGTAGGGGACTCATGCCTATTGGAGATGCCTCTTCATTCTCAAAAGACACATAAGGTGTCTATTGAGAATGGTTGTGTCTTTTATGAACCATCACACCCTTTAGAGGTGTCTCTTCATCTCCAACTAACATCCATTGGGTTTATTAACACAGAAGCTCCCTCATAAGCGGCAAACAAAAAAACGAAAATATTTTATTTTCTATGTTATTGAAAATATCCAACAAACACCAGCGGTATAGTACCTCATGAGTCATGATAATATTAATCAATAAATAATTTTTTTTGGGTGATTTACTCGATGTGGTCTAAATTTAGTGTGCACTTTACATTCTTGTCCCGATTTTCTTCCCTAATTGCAAACATATCACTACAAACTTTTCCATCCGTTTTTGTCAATAAACATTTAATTAAAAAGTCAAAATGTAAATCAAAGAAAAGACACAGTGTCAAACAAACAAATCAAGGACCGAAATACCCTTTCTCTACCAAAACTTAACACCATTAAGGTCATACAAAATCCCAATCAACAAAAAATAAGCGATTTACACCCCATTTTACACCACTTGCGTACACATCAAAATATTGTCAAACCAGAAAAATAAATATACCAGATCTAATTTTTGCCAACGAACATATTTCTTCTTCAACCGACATTCATGGTTTAAAAACCCAAACTGTTGTTATCTTATCTATTATGGAACGAACATATGGATTAAAAACCCCAACTGTTCTCTCCAAGCTTATTCTGATGTAGACTGGGAAGGTAGTTTGGATGACAGGCGCTCAACAAGTGGCTACTGTATATATTTTGGTGGTAATCGATATCATGGAGTGCAAGGAAACAAAAAAACGGTTTCAAATCAAGCACGTAGGCCGAGTATCCGGGTGTTTCTATTGCAACCTACGAGGCGATATGGCTGAGTCTTTATTGAAGGAACTATGTGTTGTGCATCACACACCAATACTATGGTGTGATAACCTAGGTGCAACTTATTTGACAATTGGAATCCAGGTGTTTCATACAAGAACTAAACACATCAAAATTGACTATCAGCACCAGAGAAAGAGTGGCGGATAAACGGCTTGTTGTCAATTTTATAAGCTCAAGAGATCGGTTGGTGGATATCTTCACTAAGGGTCTACCAGCGCCTAGATATCAAATCATTCGAAGCAAGTTGCACGTCCACAACTACAATTGCAACTGTGGGAGGTGTTAAGGCTAATGACTCATCATCTCAAGATTAACAACAGATTGGGTAAACAAGAACGAAGTATCTCGGGAAAGTCTTCATGCTAGTTTTACGTTTCTTTTGTTAGCATTAGTATAGCATTCTGTTAGCATTTGAATAGCAAATAAATACATCTCGACTCCACAAGTTTAAGTGTTGAAGTCATTCCCCCAAAACCACTTCTTAACTGCAACCTTGCTTAGACGTAAAAAGGAATTGACCGAGTTTGTGTTGCTTTGGAATGTAAGGAAATCTTCAAACAAGTCGACTTTCTCAATTAGTCTGTCTTTCTCAATGTTGCACGTTACTCTACCCCTCTATAAGAACCGCAATCTGATACTGGCGTGATGTTTTATGTTTCTCTAGAGGACTAACAGGGTTGAACATCGTCATTACAATGTTTATTCTAAACACCCATGTTTTCATTACAATGTTTATTCCCATGTATTGCACATCACTTACTGTATGAAGGTTGCTTATTTTCTAGTTTTGTTTGCATTTGCATCCTTGAGATCTCATTCTTATTTTAATTTTTTCTTGCCTGCTTGTCCTGGTAACCTTTTTTATGCGCTAATTTGGAACTTTGTTGCATAAAATCTACTTCACTTCCTGATTAATTCTACACATTCTTTTCCGGTGAACAGGGTGCCATCGTTTAAAATCTGATCACTTTCGGCAATGATTGCAACAAAACAATGCACTTAGTACAGTGAAGACACAACATTAACCCCGTAAGTTTGATCGAACACAAATGTATTTAAACAATGGTCCGCAAAGGCTGTTTTTGGGAATGATAAACTTTACAGTATTTTAAATCTTCTAGCAAGAATTTCCTTTAAATTATGATCATCATTTATTTATTGAACTGAGAACAATCGGGACACATTTCAGTATTCCGCATTTCAATTATATATCATATTTTGTTTTCGTGTATATGCATTTTAAGGTTTTTTTTTTTTTTTTTTGCCAACTTCTTGTTTGCTTTGGGAGTGTGTGTGATAATCAAGCTAAACAGACTATAATATGTGTTTTTAGTTCTCAGTATGTGGAACCCTGGCTTGTTGCTGGTTACAATTTTCCAGTAATCATGATGGATCTCCATGGTTTGCTGGCTGCAACCGCTATCTCTCTAAGAATCATTAAAACTTTGATGGAAAACAGGCAGAGGCAGTCACTCTCTCCTTTGGCATACATGAAGCCTTACATTTGCAAATCTACTCTGACGTCATCTTGAAATGGGCTTCAATCAGGGCAATAAACTTTTCAATTTTCACACTGCAATTAGCAGATTGTGTAGTTAAACACCTCACCGGATCAAATTACTTATAATGGTCTGTGTTTAGTAGGTTGGTTGCACGATGTTGTGTAACTCTTCGAATCTTGTATGTGCATTTCTACCAGTTAGAATTACTCCTAATAGAGTTTCTGGAATCGACATGATTCCTGCACGAATTATACTAAACTTATAGTAACAATCATAGCTAATAAACTGTACCTGGCATTGAGCCTGGGCTTGATCAGGTTAGGCCTTTAGGGTTTGGAAAGATGCATGACCACTCACTCACTATATAAACTCAAAGATCTCTATATCTATCCCACCCATTCATTCCCATCAAACAAACAAAAAGTCTTCACTTCAATCTCTTTGTTCACTAGATCTACTACTCAGTAGTTGAAAGTCGCGAAATGATTATAGAGAATGGGGTGCTGAATGAAGTATCGGTTTATTATGAGAATCCATTCTTACATTCAACATAGATAAATCTATTTTTCACAATGATTTTTCCTCTCAAAAGCACTTCTGAAACCCAGAATTTTAGCTGAGCTTCATTTCCCCACGGTGTTTTTGTGCGTAATAAAGCTCTGATGGTCGCAGTCAGTTTGGATCTCGCACTGAATGAAGCTGATCTTCATTTTCCCACGGAAAAAAGCTCTAGGTTAAGAAGGGGTCCTAAGCACTATGCTCGAAGGTAGTAGTGATTTTTACAGTCATAATAGGAATCATCTTATGTAATAGGAATCAATAAATTTGAGATCTTGGATTTTGAATGAATAATTATCCTGTGTATGTGTTTATGCGAAAGTTGTAATAATTCTTCATTTTTTTTCATGTTTTTCTGAATACGATTTCTTTTATTCTAAATGAAATGGTCAAACGACCCAAAGTTAATTGTTACCTCCCCACAGGCCAGATTCCATGCAAACTCGGAACTAGCCAATTGAAAACTAAAAGCATCCTGGTTTGTGCTCTTCGTTTGGTACTTTTGCATTGTTTGACTACTCCCATGATTTCTCAATTAAGAGTAATTATCGAAGTCTGCCGGTCCAGAAACGCATCCCATTGCTCGTTGCAACTCCATTTTATAACCAAGCGGCATACATTGATTTCTATTGCGATAACAACCTCAGGACGACTAGTATCTATTCACTTACAATTTCAGTTAGATTTTATACATAATAGACAGCTTAGGCACATGCCATGGTGCAGGAAGAAAAGCCTTGCATGCTATAAATCACCTGCAATTTCATGGTATTGTTGTGAAATTACTCAATTGCTAGTACTTCCTGATTAATTCAACATATTCTTTTTAGGTGAACAGAGTCCCATCCGAAGCCTCACGAAATCTCGTTAATTTCTGAGATCATCGTGACAAAGGAAACAGTGTACTTAGTATCTTGAAGACCAACATAAACCTCGTCGGTTTAGAATGAACACGACAAAATGTGTTTAAACAATGATCCATGGAGGCTGTTTCTATGTATGGAATTTTTTACACTATTTTTAGATCTTCCAGCAAGCATTTTAGATTACGTCTTCTCTTTTTTTATTTGACTGCTAACCATTAAGGTTTTCATAGTGCAATTATCAGATTGTGTTGTCTTGTATATGGATTTCAACTAGTTGGTTGTTTTCTTCGTCCGAAAAATGAAGCTAAACCCATTGTAATATGTGTTCTTAGTTCCCATTACGTGGTACTCCTACACCTCGGCTCAAGCCAAGTTGATGTAGGACATCCTACTCATTGGTTCTCTATTTCCTATTATAGTTCTTATTAGAATTTCCTATTATAGTTCTTACTAGTTCTAGGTTATTTCTTTGTTTAAGAATTATTTCCTAGTTTCTTTGATTTCCTTTTCTAGTCCTAATTATATTTAGAATCCTTGAAGCCTATATAAGAAGGCATAGGCATAGTAGAGATATACAATTCTATAACCAATATTATTATTTGATTAATATCAAACTTATCTTTTATTTTTATTATCTTTATTTTCCTATCACTTTTGTGAATCTATTGATTTCACACTAGTTTTTATCTTCTATCGGATCTTTGATCCAAATTCATACGCTTCCGCTACGTCAAGTGGCATCAGAGCCACGGTTGAGATTCTCTATTTTTGAGTTTCTTGGCTTTGTTTCTATCCACAGTTAAGAGCCTCTATTGAGTTCCTTAATATTCAAGTTCTTAGTTATGGAAAAGAAATTTCATACTACTTTCATAGTAGATGGAATGATCACTGACTTTATTCTGGATCCATCGAGTCCAAAACTACATATCTATTGGAGTGACCAAAATACTTGAGAAAGGAATTACGGTGAATGGGATTTATTTGGCGGTCTTATTGAATTTAGCTTCAACAAAGGTAAGTATTGCAGTTTTGCTATTGTGAGCTAACTTAGAGAAAATTTTCATGTGTTATTGGGAAAACCCCGGCTTTCGAGTTTAGGTACTGTTAATAACGAAAGTATACATAGCTTTGAGTTTCGTCAAGGCAACATATTGCATCGTTTAATGGGATTACATGACCAAACACCATTACAACGTAGGATTGAAACAGAAAGGTCAAATTTATGGAAATGATTAGATGAGATATCAGAAAAGATTGTTAATCATCCATATGTTGAAGATGTTATAGCATCGTCAAGTCACAAACGCCGACCTTAGCAGAAGAAGAAGAAGAAGAAAATAAGGGTGGCGAAGAGAGTTCTACTGTTGATGAGATTAATCATCCAAAATCCACTTTTTCGCCTATTTCCGACATAGCTACCCCTGTTCCTAAGAATGTGCATACTCATGAAATACTCGATAACATTGTCAAAAATTCACCTCAGTGTTTTCAGCTTTTTGATGTTTCTAATACTCCCATTGATTTTGTAATGCCAAAGTTTCATAACATCAGTTGTTATGTGTAGTTTTCGAATTTTCCAGCTTTATAGCCTAAACAATTCAAGTCACAGAAGGAGTCAAAGTACATTGTTCTCTGGGATGGGCGCAGTACTTACTAGACTTGAAGACGAGTACTTCAAGAGATGGAGGGCATGTTCCTCCTTATGAATCACTTGAATTGATTCCAAAACAAAAGTCTAACTCCAAGATGATTACGCAGGTTGTCATGGATGTGGAAGAGTCGGGCACACTTACTTCAAGAGATCAACCTGTTACTATATGCAGAAATCTGCAGGAACACCTACTGGTTGAGGGCTTGGAATTGCACGGGAGAAAAGATAATGATCTAATACGAAGGAGTTTCCCTGCCAGTATAGAGTCTTTGAGAAAAAAAAAGCTAAGAAAGGGTTTCAAACATCATATGATAACAACTTCACTAATCGTGCTCCTCCAACAAGGGATTATGGTGTTTTGAAGAAGCATGTTCTCGCTTATTCGTGCTTCTCAGAAGTTTTAACTATCTGTGTCCGCATGGGGTTCAATAATTTTCGATTCTATGAATAAGATTTACAGATAAAACCCCTCGCAGATGGATACTTTCACTCGTTCGCTGATTCAAAATCAGGGTCGCGTTTGAACTCTTTAAACCGGATGGTTATTTACAAACGTGAAAAAGCTTCTCCAAGCATGCATTGTGCTTCCAACCAAGAGTGTGAGATTCCACAAACGCCTCCTTGGGTCGGGTTTGTGTTTTGTAAAACACTAACGAGAGAAAAACAAAGGAGATACTACTCGGTCTACTCCATGCACTGTTTGTACTCAGTCATGGAAAAAGTTTTATCTCGGAAGGAAGAAGGTATAAGAACGTTGTTAACTACGGGACACACATCTCAAAATGTTGATTTTGAGATGCAAAGATTCAAGGAAGAGGCGATGAAAATTACTTTATAAACCTTGAGTTTATGATGGTAGTTAGGGTCATTGTAGGTTCTAGAGAACCCGGAAACGTTATTTATTATTTATTAGACCATACGGGCAAGGGATTGTGCAGGGCGAGACTACATACAGGATGAAGCTTGGGTTTTGGATTTAAAAAAACAACCATACTGTGATGTTGAGACTCTCATTGCTTGGGAATCCAATAGTTCGAATAAATCGCTCAAAGATGGGATCACTCAAAACGAGTTTGAGAAACTTCTAGCTGATGTAATTTCCCAGTTGATGACGAAATAACTTTCGACGTCATTTGAGGGTTCGAGACTGTAGTGCAATATTTGGTTTGTTTGTGGGCAGAATCTACACAAGGGCTATTGTCGCGTAGTACTATTTTGGTCGGTCCAGTTTGAGTTGGGATCTACCAACACCGAAACGGATTATGCACGGGTTTTCGGCACATCGTTTGTCCTTATATGTCCAAGAAACTACTCCACTTTCATTGTGCCATCTGTGCAAGAATATGCCTGACCATGGCCTTGAGGAGAAAATAAGAGGTAGTTCGACAGTAAATTATTATGGTCCTAAGACTGAAGGAAAATTCCTATCGTTAGAGAGGTGCTTAAAACTTGTGCTAGGAAATCTATTTATCTCGGTGTACGCATCCAAGATTACGAGATTCCACGAAAACCTCGTTGGTTTGCTCGTGTTGGCTGTCGTAAGATAAATCAAAACCTTGCAGGAGTTCTAAGATTTAATCGTTTATCAATTATGGCAGATTCCCGGAATGAGGTATCCTTATCTAACACCATTAATACTTTGTTGTCTTGTCTGCCTAAGTTGGTTTGTATAGTCTGGTCAACGAAATATTATATGGAAATCTGGCAATATTGGTATATCAAATGTGCCTGGGTACAACTTCTATGTCAAGTGAGTACATTTTCTTCAAAAGCGATTAGATTGCTCTTTCAAAATATGACTCATTCATCGAGTTAAGGAAGACATAATTGATTGTCTCTTTGATGCTTTGAGAGTTGCGAATCGGAATCTCCATCGTTTAATTCAAGAGGCAACCAATTGCTTAAATGTATCTTATAAGGATCCTGAGGCGTTATTAATAAAAATTTCTCAAGTGGATCAAAACCAAGTATGCTTCTATCTTTTGTTTTGTGTGGCGTCTTTATTTAATATAAATCGGTGTCCTAATAGGTTCGTTTATATGGTTGGAGATGCCGATCGTAAGATGGATATATGGGAAATGAAAATTGATCGTGATTTCTAACTTGCATACAAGGAACTCCGGGTTCTATCGATGATGCGCATCTTTATGCACACCTGGTTCTATCTTTTGTCTTCGGTATAAATATGGTTCAAGGTCTAAAGAGGAGTTGGATTACTACCTCGTGGGGCAATCTACATCGACTATTGTGTCTTCATTTTAGAAAGAGACTTTACCGCTAAGACATCCCCGGAAAATGGGAAGAAAGGTTCTCCTTCGAAAGGATTTTGATAAGATTATGTTTCTCAACATATGCATTTCTAATGCTAGATTATCGGAGTATACTGGTGCCTGCTTACAGAAGTTTCTACAAGCTAGTGATGCGAAGAATCTAATAAATGATGATCTTCGTCATCGTTTCCTACCATATGATCCTGGAAAAGATGCTTGTGCTATTATGGGTATCTGATTAATGACTAGAGTATACAAGTGGACTTTGGTCAGAGTTTTTTTAAGCTATGATTTGAATTCAAGCATAAAAATCATCAAACTAGTATGGGGAAATGCTGTTTCAATTTTCATTTCCAAGGTCTGCTGCTGTTGGGAAAAATTGGCACCCCGAGCGCAGCGGAATCACAGGATCACAAAGGGCAATTGGTGATTTGAACCAAACATGAGAGAAATAATAAGAGAGACAGAAAATAAAGATGCACACAACCACAACACAATATATACGTGGTTCACCGTTACAGGCTACATCCACGGCCAACACCACCAGACAACTTGTATTAAATCAAAGACCATTACATGCTCTTTCCGCAACCCAAGACAAGACCAAAGAGTTAACAAGACATACCCGATAGCACCATTGAAGAAACCATAGAAACCAACTTTCTAACCATTCCTCGAACCAGCCTCATGTCTTATCTTTTACGCCTTCTTCACAGTTTATAGTAACATAGGAGAAACATGGAAACACTAGAAATTAGGTTTAGGGAAAATCCTTAAACCCTAAACACTAGACACAAAAATTCTCCCTCTACAAGTTTTTCTCTCACACCGATATTGACCTTCACGGCAGCACACGATCCTCCCTATCAAAGAGACCAAAAACCTAAGCACAAGGTTTTACCACTCTTCTCGGTTGAATTATCTACAAACCTACAGTTCTAGTCCTATATAAATACACAAACTTGTCCCTTAAGAATCCCTAACTTTGGGAACAAATTTTCCTAACTTAGCTCTTAAGAATTCTTAAACTTTAGGAACAAGATTGCTTAGAATAGAGTTTGACTTGTGGCCAAAATAATCACCGACTAAGTCCCACAATTCTCACTTTCGAATCATGCTATCAAGCATGAGACAATCATCTGAAACCACCTCCATATTCCGTCGAGTTTTCCACCATCTCTATATATCCACGAATTAATTTTGAAGCTCACATCCGAACTTCCATCTTCATAGAACCATCTCTTAGACCAAAAAACACCATGACGTTGATAAAAGTCTTCAAACCACATTCTACCATAAGAACACTTGTGAAATTGATCATGTTTCACAAATACCATGAAAATCTTCAATCACCGTCAACGAATCCTTGCACATACTCGACCATTAATCACCAAGAGAACCATCCAGAAGAATCACAGCTAGCTCCACATAACTAGTAAGCTAACAACATATTGAATATTAATCCAAAAAGGAAGAATTAAGTTCAATATCATACTCCAGCACATGTCATGATTACCGTGTATCTGAAACAAACCATCAGATATCTCCACTGTGATTAATATGCTTAATACTTTGAGCGATTCCTAAAGCCATCACCAATCTGACATACTTTTTACCACTATCACACCCAACATACTCGCTCAGAATATATACCATGTGGATGCCCATATTACCATGGTACATGCTTCCGAGATCGGGCACATTCTTGATATTACGTGCAATCCATCAAGAATTCTTTAACATGGACTTAACAACATAAATCTATCACATCTCTTGCATAACTTCGAAGCGCTGCTGAACTTGATTCTACATGAGACCTCATAGCCACATCCTTTCTTCAAACTTTGTGACCCATTATTTATGGTGTATGGTCACTAACACCCTCAATAAGTATGTATGTATTCCATCTAATTCAACTTTCTTATGCAACCCATATTACATCATAAAATCGAACGAAGAACATACACTTCTACCAAGTTAAACCTCCCCGATTTGTAAATCAGATCACAAACCCATCTTTCTGTAACACCAGTTAAAACATTATCTTCAAAACATATTTCTCCACCCGAACAATAAACTATCGTTCACCCCAGTTCAATCACACCATCCATCCTTGCTCCGATACCAATTGTTTTGAAAAATTGGCACCCCGAGCGCCAGCGGCGGAATCACGGGATCACAAAGGGCAATTCTTGATTTGAACCAAACATGGGAGAAATAATAAGAGAGACGAGAAAATAAAGATGCACACAACAACAACACAAGATATACGTGGTTCACCTTTACGGGCTACATCCACGGCCAACACCCGCTTAAAACTTGTATTAAATCAAAGACCATTACATGCTCTTTTCGCAGCCAAGCCGACTTATGTCCATTAGTCTATATTTCCCAATGTTGACGTCACTTTCGACTTATGTCCATTTTGCAATTCTTTAAGGTACAAATAGGATTGAACATCACCATTACAATGTTCAACACCCATGTTTTCATTCACAATGTATTACACATCACTTAGTGTGTGAAGGTTGAATATTTTCGTCAGGTTGTGTTTGTATTTCAGAATTCTCACTCATAGTTCAATAATGTTCATCTTTGATAACCAAATGTGCTAACTTAGCACCTCTATTGCATAAAAAAATGATGTGGTATGTGGATGTTGGCTTGATAATGTGGTCGGCTAACGTGAGTCATATATATGGCGCCGTATATAATCGTTGTCCTATAGGAATGCTCAAGTAGGTCGGAGGCAGCGGGTCAATATTCGCGAAGTGGAAATGAGGATTCTATTGAAAAAATGAGGAAATTTTATCCTAGAAAGCCTTTGAGCGAGTACTAGCTACGAAATACTTAGTTCTAACACAGGACCCTAGAAAATGCATGAACAATGGTCGGTTAGGTTTTGTGAGTTTAGTCAAAGGCATTCGGTGCGAGTAGAAAAGCTTTGCGTGCTATATGTCACCTGGAATTTGATGGTATTGTAGTATTTCCAAATAACTCGTTTGCTCATACTTCCCGATTAATTCTACATATTCTTTTCAGTGATCAGGGGGTGCCATCCGAGAATCATCCAATCAAGTTACTTTCATTAATGATTGCAACATAATGATGCACTTAGTACGGTGAAGACACAACATTAACTCTTGTAAGTTCGCATCAACACAAATGTATTTAAACAATGGTCCGAGAAGGCTGTTTTTAGGGATGATATACTTTCTGATTATTTTAAATCTTCCAAACCAAGCATTTCCTATGTATTATGATCATTTTTTGTTTATTTATAACTGAGAACATTTGGGAGACATTTCAGTATTACGCAATGCAACTATCGTATTTTGTTGTCATGTATATGCATTTTAACTAGTTGTTCTATTTTTTATTTTATTTTATTTTCTTGCCAACGTCTTGTTTGCTTTGAGTCTGATAATCAAGCTAAACAGACTGTAATATGCGTTTTTAGTTCTCAGTCTGTGTAACCAACACTATAAATCCACCTAGCTCAGCCTTATAAATCCACTCCCACTTTGATCCTCCATCATCTAGACTTGTGTTATACCCTCTAACCTACCACCAAGGTCCGTGAATAAACTTTGCTCAACTCTATGGTGCATTGGTGCTTATGTGTTAGTTTGAAATTCTTACCGACAACTGATCTAAACTCAATAAAGATGCTGGTTATAATTTTTCAGTAATCATGATGGATCTCCATGGTTTGCTGGCTGCAACCGCTATCCCTCTAAGAATCACTACAACTTTGATGGCAAACAGGCAGAGGCAGTCGCTCTCTTCTTAGGCCTACAGGAAGCCTTATATATGCAAATCTCTCACCTCATCTTGAAATGGGATTCAATCGGGCAATGAAATAACCATTTTTTTTGGACCATGGTTTTTTTAGGGGACCATGATATTATTTTAAGCAAGACATTATAAGTAATCCTAAGACTAAGTCTTATGGGGTGCTAGTCTAACACCTAGATTAGCAAACAGACTACCTCCCTAAGTCTTATGGGAGTGCTAATCTAGCAGCTAGATTAGCAAATCCATCGTCAGCCCAAATAACCATCTGCAAACCCAGCCGCTAAACCATTCACGCTTTAAATATCCCCCGTCATATCAAAAATAAATCTCTCGAGTCTTTGAACCATTCCGCGAAAAGGTAGTTTTTCAAGCGATGAATCATTGCAGTAACTATCTAGCATGCTAGTTCACATACTAGCAATGGTAGGAGAGAGAACTAGTGTTAACTTTTTGCCACACTTTTTTTTTTTTTTGAATTGCAACACTTAAGTGCTAATCTAGCACCTCCAATCTAGCTCATAAGACTTAGTCTAAGCCTGGCCCTGAGCCTGGGCTTGATCTGGTTAGGCCTTTAGGGTTTGGAAACATACATGACCACTCACTATATAAATGGATCCCCTATATAAACTCAGAGATCTCTCTCATTCTCATCCTCATCAAACAAACAAAACCCTATCCGTCTTCACTTCAATCTCTGTTTGTTCTTTGGATCTACTACTCTGCAGTGGAAATTTTCTGTCTGCAAAATGATTATAGAGAATGGGGTTCTAAATGAGATATCGTTCATTATAAGAATCCGTTCTTACATTCAACACAGATAAATCTATTTCTCACAATGATTTTTCCTCTCAAAAACATATCAAGAACCCAAAAATTTACGTGATCTTCGTTATTTTCTTGAGTTTTCCTCGGAACCATATCAGGGTTAGTCGGGTCATTAACGGTTTGGATCCTGGAAACTACATTTGTCTAAAATGGATCCTATCGATGTTCATGGCTTATCTAGCTAGTTCCGATCCTATTCACTTGATATTCGAAGTAGGTGGAATCATAATATGAATCGGTTTATGTAGTAGGAATCAAAAAAAAAAAAACAAACTTGAAAGCTCCTGGAATTTGAATGAATTGTTATTCTATGTATGTGTTTATTATGTGTAAGTTGTAATAAAAAATCATTTTAATATGCTATTTTTATTTCCTCTGAATATTGATTGCTTTTATTCTAGATGAAATGGAGTCAAATGACCCAAACTTCTTACCTGCCTACAAAAACGAATAGGCTAAATTGGCCGGAAAATATACCAGATTCCAAGCATACTCCTTGGTTCTCTTGTCTGTTTGGCCAACTGTGAATCAGTTTTGGCCAAACTTTGCATATTGCATTATTTGACTACTGCCATGATTTCTGATAATCTCAAGCAACCAACCAAGGATGAACTAAGAAATGTACCAACTCCGAACAAAAAAGCACGGCCTTAAGTGAGGCCCCAACTCCGAATAACAAGCACGGCCCATCCGGCACTATTATTGATCACCAGGTTCGATTCCCAGCAGTTGCATTATTTTTCTCCTTTTTTCAACCCAATTTTTCTCTGCAATTTTTTCAAAATTAGAAATGTCAACAATGAGTTCCCACAGGATAGTGATGAAAGCGATTCTGAAATCAACCTAGATGAAAATCCTAATTATTACCAACCAATCTCCTCCGATGAAGACGATGGAAACGATTCTGATCCAAACACATCTTTTCAAATGCTCTCCGATGGTCATACTGAACCTGAAATCGATGAAGAAGAAGAAAAGAAGAAGAGGAGGTGATTGAAGAAGAAGCTACAAATACTGAAATTTCAAGGATTTTAGAAGATGAGAATCGTCGTAAAGCTCCATTAACTCCTGAGAATTCAAATCGAATCATGGATGCTATGCGTGGGATTTCATTACAAGGGTTTGTTCCGGATTGGAGTAATTAATCAAGTTCTTGAATCTAATTGGATTGATCAGCTCAGGAATCTAAGACAACAGCAACAACAAACCCTTTCTTCTTGTACTACCCATTGGTACCGGCACTGGAGAGAGCTGAGTAATTGTGGGTTTGTTTGGATAATAGCAAAAAGGTACCATTTTTATCCTTACTGAATGTGCAATTAGATGTTTTCCTGTAATTACTAGTGGTAATGTTCAATTACTACCATTGTGGCATTGTCAAAACTTGCACAATAGATTCAAGCTCAGATCTATACTTAAGTTCTCTTTAGAGTCTGGTTTCTTAAGATGGCATTGGACTTAGCACCTGTTGCATAAAATTTACTTTGTTAAAAATAAATAGAATGTTGTGGTAATTGGTATGTGCATGTTGGCTTCAGATTATGTGGTCACTAATGGGATTCTATGTATGCATGTATAACTGGGTGTATTTGAGAATGCTCAAGTAGGTGAGGCATGGAGTCCATAAATCGTGAACTCGGAAATGAGGATTCTATTGAAATGTGAGGAAATTCTACCCTAGAAAGCCTTTTGTGCAAGTACTAGGCGATATGACTTAGTTTCGTCTAGCCACTATAACTTTCTAGTTCATTCAAGATCGCTTCCAAGACTTCCACTAGCTTTATAAGGTATAACATGGCCTAAAGGGAATGTGTGTGACACAAACCCCTACAAAATGCAAGAACAAATTTAGATTTTATATATAATAGATTGACTTAAGCATAGGCTATGGTAGGAAGAAAAGCCTTGCAGGCTACAACTTGATGGTATTTTTCTTTTTAGGTGAAGCGAGTCCCATCCCGAAGCATCCGAAATGTCGTTACTTTAGCAATCATTAATGGTTTGTAACAAAGGGAAACTATGCACTCAATTATATCAAGACACAACATAAACCCTTTAAGTTTGGGACCGAATTTTTGGAAAAATGTGTTTAAACAATGGTCCATGGAGGCCGTTTTCTATGTATGAGATTTTTACAAAGATTTTTTGATCTTCCAAATAGCGTTTTTTTAGACTATGTCTTCTCTTTTTTCTTTTAGATTATTTCATTGCAATTATCGTATTGTGTTGTCCCGTATATGGATATCAACTAGTTGGTTGTTTTTTTCGACCAGCCTTATTTGTTTTCATAATTAACGGTGTAATATGTGTTCTTAGTTCCCATTCTCGTGGCACTCCCTACACCTTGGCTCAAGCCGGTTCCACCTTTACCAAGCCTCAACCTTATAAATCCACTCCCGGCCTCCCACTTTCATCCTTCAGACCTTCAATTGCTTTTGCCCCTCTACCACCAAGATTAAACTTTGCTTTACCCTATGGTGCTTTATGCGTTGGCGAAGCTCTGTAGATGGGCTATAAACTCATCACAGATGAGGAGTGCTGGTTCCATTTTCTGGTAATCATGAAGGGACCTCCATGGTCTGCAGCAGCTACCATCGCTCAATGAATCACTACAACTTTGATGGCAGAGGCTGTTGCGCTCTTCCCCGGCCTACGGGAAGCCTTGCACTTGCAGATCTCTCACCGCATCGTGAAATGGGCTTCAAATCAGATCACGGAAGCAATGATTTTCGGTTTTACACTGCAATTATCGATTGTGTAGTTTTGTATATGCATTTCAATTAGTTAAAGATTACTCCAGAAACTTACAGAGTTGCGGAATCGAGCATTATTCCTTGCACTGATTATACTCTGGGGATACATTAAACTTATCAAGAATAATGACAAATCAAAGCTAATGAAAAATTTCAGATGGTTTTTTAACTTTTTTCGATTTTGCTTTCTATTTTACCAAAAGTGCATCTATAAATTCATTTACCAGGTTCCCACTATTTTGTCTTGGCTCAGGTTTATAGCATTGCTTGCATTGATCCCGGCTTGATCCGTTAGGGGCCTTTAGGGTTTGGGACCAGATTGCAGATGCATGACCACTCACTGTATATAAACCAGGATCTCTCTATCTATCCCCTCTCATTCTTATAAACAAAATCCTAGCCGTCTTCACTTCACTTCAATCTCTCGTGTTCTTTGGATCTACTACTCAGAGTTGATATTTTCGGTCGCAAAAATGATTATTGAGAATGGGGTTATGAATGAAATACATTCTTACATTCAACAGACAAATCTATTTCTCACAATGATTTTTCCTCTCAAAAGTATTTTTGAAACCCAAAAATCTATAGTGATCTTCGTATATTATATTCATGGTGTGTCTCTCGTTAACAAAGATCCAGGTTAATCCGGTCACAATGTTGGATCTGGAAGCTCTAGGTCAAAAAGGGATCCAATGCACTTGATGTTCGAAGGTAGTTGGTTTCCCCGACATTATGGTTTGGTGCCTTCTAACGAGTTATTTTACGGTTGTAATGGGAATCTGCTTATGTAATAGGTTCAAATGTACGAGTTTGTCCAATGTTTGTGTTTATGTGTAAGTTGTAATCTTTTATTCATATTCCTTCCTGAAAATGATTTCTTTTATTGAATGGTTCAAATAACCCAAACTTGTTACCTGCCAAAAAAAAAAAAAAAAAAAAGAATCGGCTAAATTGGCCGGAAAACACAGGCCAGAGTCAAGCATGCTCGGAACGGCCAATTGAAAACTGAAAGCACCTCTTGTCTTCTCTGTTTGGCCAATTGAGAACCAGTTTTGGCCGCACTTTGCATATGGTAGTCAAAAGGAAGACTAGTATGTGCGACATTAGCAAGCACCAAAGGGGTAGCACACTTGCCATGGTACATTACATGATAATACTAGGATGGCGCTACCTGGAAGGCCGACCGAAGAAAAAAGGAAACACTCCTACAATTGGACTGTAAAAGAATTTATGGCTAAAGTGAAAATATCATTTTTCTTGAAACGGAAAGAGTGCATCGTTTTAAGAAAATTAGTTGATGCATAAAACCAAAATATGGTTACATAAAGTATTATGTATCCTTTTGTGGTAGTTTGCATAATGGATCTCCATTTTATTTTCAAAATTGTGCCTAAAATGATAAATATTTTTCCAAATTTTTCGTAAAAACTCTAAATTGAATATTGTTGTTTATACTCATTGCGTAGATTTTAAAACCTTTCCAACGAGATAAAATTTGTAAAAATCCCAATCCCACGGATTTTTAGATATGTTATATTAAAGTTTGGTTGTCAATTATACCCTAAAGAAATAAGATACATAAAGGAATTATAATAAAATTTGGCTCTTATATCTAGTTGCCCTTCTTTTTTGGTTTATTTGAAAATGTCTAATATCTTATCAGCCCTTCCTCTTTGGTTTATTTACGAAAATGTCTAATACCTTAGTGCCTTCCTCTTGAGTTTATTTACTAAAAATATCTAAATGAAAAAAAGAAAATTTTGATTTGAGGGGCGTGTCGTCCTTTTCATCGTTGAACCAAATCCAATCTTTTGTGTCTAATTGGAAAAAAATGTCACGCTCACATTGACACAAAGTCATCATATATAAGTCCTCCGCTTCGCTCGGTCGGCCCTAATTAATCGATGGCGAAAGTTATCCATTGATTTCTACTGCCAAACCAATCTCAGGAGTCGATGATCTCAACAAGGAACCATGGATTAACTAAGAAATGCATCCAAAATAAAGACTCGGTTGGTTTTATATCATCGGCCTTAAGTGAGGCCCCAACTCCAACCAACAAGCACGACCCTAAGGAACTATTTGTCACCAGGTTCCGGCCCATCCGGAACTATTATTTATTAACACAATTTTTTCCCTAGAACTAGAAACTGATATTCATCTCTTCTTACATTGTGACATGACTCAAGTCATTTGGTTACCATCCTCCTGTAAGCAATGCAATGTATTCCTTCCATCACTTCAGTCTCCTGCAAGATTGGATCAAAAGTCGGAACCAGGGAACAAAAACAACATCTCCTTTAAAAGGAAAAGAGTATCCTTTTGGTGCAAAGTGATTATGTGGCAAATATGGAAATCTAGATGCCTAATCTTTTGAAGGAAAAATTTTCATCCCAACAATATCATCATAACCATTAGAAATTTCCACTAAGCATAACATTTTCTGGTAGAGAGAACCATAATGTCAAAGACACTTCAGGGAAGAATAAAAGAAAACATGGGGAAAAACCTCCTCAAAATTGGTTGAAGCTAAACTTTGATGCGGCTTTTGACAAACATTCTAAAATTTGTGGTATTGGTCTAATTCTAAGGGATGCAGGGGAAAATTTCTGGAGGCCATGGTGAAGTAACAAGTGCTAGAGATCAAAGGGGAAGGCCTAGCTCTCCAGAAACAGTGGAGTGGATAAAAAGGAAGTTGGAGTAAAGTTATTATTTGAAGGTGATTGTAAACCGTCATTGAAAGCGTGACTTAATTTGGTAACTCAAGCCGGGTAGATCATAATCTCCTAGGATATGGTAGGATGTAGAATCTCTTAGTAGTATTAGGTGTGTTTTTCTTTCCTAGGACGAAGTGAAGGCTAGGCGATGGCTTAGCCAAATATGCCAAGAAGTATCAATGTAATCAAATTTGGCTGAGAACCCACGAGATGCATCCGCTCAATCATCGAGTCGGATAAATCTGTGTAACTTTCTTTTCTAGTAATGAATTTGATTTTATGATCAAAAAAAAAAAAAAAAAAAAAACAACGAGTTCCCACATGAAGAATCCCACATGACGATAATCATGATAGTGATGAAAGCGATTCTGAAATCAACCTAGATGACGATAATTGTAGATACAAAATACCGCACACCAGTTAAACGTACAAAATAATGATCATCAAGACCGAGCGAAGACAATCGAGTACAACTTATTCAGATGACGCATCACATGACGTCAACCTAATCACAAAGGAAAGTGTGAAAAACCATGCGATGTTATAGAGTAAATATGATAAGATTCAATGTAAGCGTCGTTAATAACGCACGCCGATCCGAAAATAGGGGCTTTGTTAGATGTCCTTTACTATGTAAACTCCTATAAGGAGCCGAAATGACCTTGTATGAGGAGAGCTTTTGAGAGTTTAGACAAGATATTTAGGAGAGAGGCAGTTATTTGCTTCCCAAGTTAGGGTTTGCTTACTACTTTGTATTCAATTTTGAAAGATCTTAATGAATGAATCTTGATATTCTCTCCGAATTAACCTAGATTATTACACAGATTTTAGTAAGGGTGTAGTTGTGGGATTTCCTGCAACTACATTTTGGCACCCAAAAACAGTGACAGAGTAAAAGATTTTATCCTACCTTAAGAAATTAGTTTGGAAGGATACATCCTGTTGGTGGAAGTTCTTAAAAATAAGTTAGAAGATATTCATGGTCTTGGAAAAATTTGGAAGTTTAGATCTAAAAGATTCAATTAATAGATTTTAGTTTCAAGAAAAAACACTCTTCACTAAGAATCTTTGGTTCTTAAGAGAGTATTTTATCTTTGAATAACAAAACAAATTGTTAGAGATAAACAAGATGGTGAGACAAATAACTGCACAGTAACAAGCAATAAGAACCGGGAGAAGTAGAAGAATCGTGAAGAAGATGGAGCGAAATCACGGC
The DNA here is from genome assembly GCA_023531295.1 of Papaver armeniacum. Classification (NCBI taxonomy): domain Eukaryota; kingdom Viridiplantae; phylum Streptophyta; class Magnoliopsida; order Ranunculales; family Papaveraceae; genus Papaver; species Papaver armeniacum. Next base: position 104,211 of record JAJJWW010017254.1, read on the forward strand.
AAATCTTCAAGGATGGGAGAAATAAACAATAGAGGAAGTCAAGCTCGGAAATTCGGATTCAAAGCGGAGTGCAGGAGGATGTTATCGATTACGATAGAGTAAGCGTTCATACCTCGATACAATTCAACGGAAGAAGAGGAAGGAAGTGGGCTCCGAGTTAATAGAGGAAATGAAGGAGACATGAAAATCGAGGAACTCCGACAAAGATTGATTGCATAAAGAAGGAGGATGAAGAGCGTGCGAATTTGACGCGCCAGAATAATGAGTTAAGAGAAGAAAACACAAGAATGCAAGAGAAGAGATCAAGAATCACCACACGTGCGAGCTCAAGGTCAAGAACAAGCAAGAGTACATCCATACGTAGCCAACTGTAGAAGAGATGATCGAATAAGCATCACCTTTGGATAATATCGAAAACTTTCGGATAAATGATGACTTGCAAGGTCTCAAGGTGGAACATAGCATAGAAAATAACCAGGTTGATGACCGGTCGTGCAGCGGGGGCGAAAAACATCGCATGCAAGAAGGTAACAGAGGCAATGTGGCGTGGACGGCCACGGCGAAGAGCCATCGACTCACCATGATCACGATGAGGAAGATGATGAAGAGCAAGGGAGAATCATACTACAAGGAAGAGAAATGATGAGAGATCAACGTGAACGTCGAAGAAGACATTGCAAGATGTAATGCCGCATAGAGATACATGCAAGGAATAAAAAACAGAAAGACCTTGCAGACAAAAGAAGAGAAGAAGAGAGATACAAGATGCGACAGAATAATCACGATAAAAGAATAAGGCAAGCAAGAATGGAAAGACCCATGCAACAAAATGCAGACCAAATTACAAATGAGGTGATCTTCAAAGAATTAGCAAAAATGAGAGAGATGATAACTGCACGAAGAGATGGAGGTAGAAGGAAACTGGATGAAGCGATATAAGAAGAGGGAAGAACACCATTTGTTAGACAAATACAACGTGAGGTTGTACCACCTAAGTGTTATCACCATCGTTTACAACATCTTTGATGGGAGCACATGTGTGTACAACATATAAGAGCATACATCGTAGCTCTCTACAAGAAAACAAACGATGCAAGACTCCTCAGAACTTCCCCTTGACCGGAGAAGATCCGCAATGGTTTGAAGGGTTTACCAAAGGTACCATTCGATAATTCCACCATACAAAACATATCTTCCTAGGAAATTACATCAAGAATAATATGTTAAGACCCGTGATAGGGAAAGTGCTTATTTTACACAGGCTAATCAATGAAAGCTTATGTAAAGGTAACCACAATTTTAATGGAGGGCATGTGTAGTGAAATAATGACGTAGTTACATGAGAGAAGCCTTATATTAGCCTTCATCAACGCTTTCTTCATAACCGATTTTTTTATATATACAGTTTTTTAGGATAAAGATACGATAACCGTAATGGACTATGCGCAGTATCAAGAGGAATATATCGGCTCTCGAAAAAAGCAAAATGAAATGGAATCTTATCCATGGGCGGTACCAACGCAGAAACAATAGTCTACTCCCAAGAATAACGAATGTTGCCGCTAAGTACATCTCGGGGAGCAAAGGAAATCGGGATAGTGGAAGAAGAACAAAAACCGTGGCAAGATTCAAAGGTTCGATTACCAGCTAGGGACCAAGAAGAATTTGAAAGGGAAAGAAAGTTCAATAATCGCGGTGGAAACAATAAGATTCAAAGGTTCGATTACCAGGAAGGATATGGAGGACGAAAGCAACCTTATAACCAAGGCAAGGAAGCAAGGTGTAGTTTGGGAGCATATAAAGATTTCGCATCTAAACACCACGGTTAGAGAAAATCCAGGAAGCAAATAAATTTTGATTGAAAGAAAATACCACCACCACCAAATATGGAAGGTGAACCCGTCAACATGGAGAGTAACGACGCGCTTATCATCGTTTCCATGGTCACACAACTAATAACGTATAAACATAAAAAAATCATATTAAGAATGATTGGACAAGGAAAGTTAGATCACTTCTTAGTGCAAACAACCACGTAATCTACCACCACCACCACCTATGACATGCACAAGAAAGAGAGGCAGAAGGCATACATATCTCGATAAAAAAGTCAAGAATTTATATTGTAATTCGATAATACATTCATTCAAAGCATAGAAGATTTCCATAATAATGTCCTAAGCCGAGTTAAATAAGGTGCAACATGTATGTATTACAGGATAATACTGTAAAATTCAATTACAATATCAAATTAAATAAGGAATCTATGAAAATCACAAAATGCAACCAGCTATTGAGTACAACATATATGTACTACTAAATTATATAGTAAAAATGAACTACAATGTTAAAATAAGTGATGAATATATGAAAATATTAAAATTTAACAAGTTTTTTTTCAGAAAAAAAAATATATTTACTGTTGAATTATACTGTAAAAATCAACTATTATGTCAACATAAGTAAAGATCTATGATAATTAGAAAATTTAATCAATTTTTTTTTCTTCGGTATTACACATATGTATTGCTGGATCATACTGTAAATATGAACTACAAAGACAAAATAAGTGTTGAATTCATGAAAATAAAAAAATTTAGATATTTCCTTGGGAACAACATATATATACTACTGGATCATATTGTAAAAATCAATTGCAATGCCAAAATAAGTGATGAATCTATAAAAATCACATAATCCTACCATTTTTTTTCTTCAGTACATCATATATGAACCGTCAAATTACACCATAAAAGTCAACTACAATGTCAAAATAAGTGATCAGAATAACAAAACTCAACCAGTTGTTTTGAGTACAACATATATTTATTGTTGGATAATGCCGTGAAAATCCATTGCGGTGTCAAAATAAATGATGAATCTATTGAAAATCATAAAACCCAACCATTTTTTTCGGTACAACGTATATGTACTGTGGAATCATACTATGAAGATCAACTACAATATCAAAATAAGTAAAATCAACCAAATTTTTCAGTACAACATATATGTATTGCTGGAACATAATGTAAAATGAATTGTGGCATCACAATAATATTGAATTTATTAAAATAAGAGAATTTTACAAGTTTCTTTTCATTACAACATATATGTAGTGTTGATTA
>JAJJWW010017255.1:0-138304 GCA_023531295.1 Papaver armeniacum
GGGTTGGTATCCTAACATTTGGTATCAGAGCCAAACACCACGGCCCATGCCCGCTCCACGGAAGGGGTGACATATAGGCTAGATTAAAGTGTTGGAACACCTATGTATGGGCGTAGTTGTCACCCGCATTGAATACTGATAGGGGAGTGAAGCCGCCCTAAGAGAAAGGGCTACATTCGGGTCGGTGTCGATAGAGTGGGCCAACGAGGACGTTGGGTCTGGAAGCGTGGTGGGATGTTGGGATCCTAGTCCCACATTGGTTAGATGGGGCTTAATTGGTAGTTTATAAGTCAATGGGTTCCCTCATCTAGTCAACTGGTTTTCGAGTTGACTTCCCATGGGCTTATGACGAGTTAGGGTTGGTATCCTAACATTCTGACTAGTACTAATAACACCGGAATGTGGTAACCTTTGTTCTAAAATTTTCGTGGCGCGAGAGACTTGTTTCACATCCTGAGAAAGATACACTAATCTCTTCTTCATCTATGTAAGTTGTGCAAATCTAGTGTTGTTTTCCCAAGTGTTGATTGAAATTGGTGTTTTTTTTTGAGAATATATATATATATATATATATATTTGGTTTTCGTAAATCATAAAAGCTAGGGTTTCTTATCATCGTATGTAATCTAGCAAATAGCTATTCAATAAGACACTGACTCTTTTTTGGTTCGAATCCTTATATTTTCTGTAGATTTTGAATATGGCAGAAAACGCTAAGTTTTACTGAATTAGGCTTTTAACTAGAAAGTCTATTTGCTTTAAAAAATTACCTCCCTTTTCTTATAATCTGCTATTGTAGTGAGGCATGTTTGACATTCATGTACGGTCTATCTCAGTTTTTAATACATTTTACTGTTAGGATTTCTGCTCATTGCTAGCTTAGATGATCCGTTCCGTGCGTGTGTTCGTGTCAAAGAATTGAATTCCCTGGAATCTTTCTTAGGGAATGCGCCCAATTCCTTTAACCGAACGCTATGGAATTAAAGTTTTTAATTCCTAGGAATCCAATTCCCTCCAAACAATAAATTTCCATTGCATTGGTCCAATGGTGCAATGGAATTGGATTCCGGGATAAAAGCAAAGGTAATTGAATTACCTCGGCCGAACATGAATTTTTAAGATATAAATCGAATTCCTTAGAATCCAATTCCAGGTTTTGGATTACCTCATAATTGAATTCTTAGCTCTCCAATTCTACCAACCGACCGAACGAGGTGTAAGAGTAGCTATTATGTGATTGTAATATTCTTCATGCATTGTTTTAGACGTTGTTGTTGAGTTTTCTCTTTATTATTTGTTCTTATGAGTTACTGCAGTTAACACCATGAAGGATCTTCTAAAAGAATTTCGTACATGGGACACATTTGAGGATATGGAAAAGGGTTTCTGTGATTATCATCGCCAACTGCCACGAAATATGGAAGTGCATGATCAAGAAAAAGTAATCAAGGATATGAAGGTATCTATTCGTATTGTTGGAGGACACTTTTAACCTTTTTTTTCTTTCTTTTTTTTTGTGAAAGTCATCTTGATATTGTCTTGTTTTTGCTGTGGTAGACACTAGATGTTATTCTCAAATTCATGTTCCAATCTATCAGAAGAGAATACAACGACGCTGATGCATCTTATTCTGAGACATGGATTGAATTAGTTCACAAGGTAGAGATAGCTAACTAAAATCTCAACTTATTTACATTAATTATGCAGTTTGTTATAGTTTCTACGGTCTTGGTGTTATTGATTCCTAAGTCCTAACCTTTTGGTTTACATATGATCAGCATCCTTATGTTGTTGATCTGCCATGCTTCGAAGAAGTATTTTCTGATCAACAAAAACAAATCTTCGAACTGTATGAAGAAACAATAGCTGAGAACAAACGCAGGATGATGTTTTACAAAGTTGATGAACAGCGCGTTAGGGTAATATCTTATATCCTGTTTTTCTTGGGACATTTGGCTGATTTTCCCCCTAAAGCTTATTTTGTTGGTGATCTCGTTATAGGAGTTGCAAGCAAAACTACAAGAGGCTGATGACAAGTGTACACCACTACGTACACAGGTGATACAACTTAACATCCTGATGCGCTGTGTGAAGTCTTCCATCAGTTCTCTGGAATTGGATCTCGACAGGAGGAGTAAGGTAAATTTTCTTTGGCAGTTTAGCCACTTGTTGAAGTTGGAATAGCTATTATGTAGGCATTTGGCAGTGCTTCGCGGTTGGAAACACATTATATTCTAACCCTGATTCCTTTTTCTCTTCGTTTCTGTTTGTAGCTATCACTTCTTGACGCCATGCATCAAGCTCTTGCTATCTAGCCTTTTCTTTAGTAGCCATTTTCATTGCCACGCCTGGGGTATCTCAAGCTAGTTGGATTCTTTTTCTTGTTTTTCAAGGTGTTCTATGTAACAAACAGAAGATCCACAAAATCATTCAACAAAGTAGTTTTCACTACTTCTTTCTGTAATTGTCTACCAGAAAAATCTGTTGTGCTGCCAGGATATACCGCCTGCGGTTTAAAAGTAACAGATGCCATCCTCGGTATAATATGTGAGCATATACTATGCTCAAATCTAATGAACTTCCCGGGTGCTGCTTTACAAGGCAGGCCTTAAATTGGGGACCATTCAACTATTATCTATTACAAGCATCTAACCCGGTGCATACGCACCGGCTGTTTCTAGATAGTCTTCATAGTAGGCCCTTAAAATTGGGTTGGTAGACATAGTATTATCATAATCCGTCTGCACCACCATACTGATAGTGTTGTAACATGTATCTTGGCCCCCAATAAATGAAGATGGTAACACAAACCTTTTTCCAACAGCCACAGCTGTTGTGTCTCCTGACATTACCGCATCCTTCAAACCATTTTATAATTCAGATCTGATTTTGGGTAAGGTATAATACTTACCCAAAATACTTCCGGTATAGACAACCTCCTGAATCATGGTAAGGTATTCGTTAGCTCGTTGTTGTTGCCCTATATGCATAATACTCAGGCATTGTAACCTCCTTACGTTTTTTCTCTCTAGTAGATGGCATTGTCTCTGTATGGTATTTTTAGGGTGTATTCATTTTCCGTAAGGAAACAGTAAAGGATACTGCATCGCCATAAAACTTGGATGAAATTCAGTGATCCTCTTTGACCGAGTCCCCTTATCGTCGACTATGATATCTCTGGGCTTTATCTTCTTTTTACCGGAACCTACAATTAAAGCAGCCACCTCTGATACAATTGGTGAGTTATACTGGCGAGCATATTTTTTTCTTTTGCCAAGAATTCTCAATCTGACTTGTGCCCTTTCAGAATCTTCATGACGATCTCTTGCCATTCTGTGCCAGAGAATTCGTTTCATCTAGCGTTCTTATAAGACCGTTGACGACATCTCTATCCAACTGGTTGTCATTGTTCCCCCCACCCACCCACCCAACTGCCTTCAATCTTCGAGTAACTTCATTTGCAGTATCATGTATGTATAGCTATGCAAATATTGGATCTTTGCCATTATTTGGTAGGAGTATGCCAATCTTATGATGATTTTGACCACTGATTCTGAAAACATAAGGTCCCTTTTCATTATAAATTTTTTTGTCAACTGTTCCACCCATCGATGTGAAAGCAAACATCGAATTGTATCTTCTAATATTGTTTCTGAATTTGGTTAACCTTTGTCCGCCCTTGCGATCCAATAGTTCCTTCAAAAATTGTGGAGGTTCTCTCATCTGAGGGAATATGACTTTTCCATATATCTTGACAGCATATCGAGAATTTCAGATTACATGTTTTCTTGTTCTTATCGTTTCTTTCTTCATACCGTACGATTGCACCACAACTCGAACATATTATGTTGGGTGGTCCAAAACAGAATATTTCATCATCATGATCCCCTATTTCAATATCAAAAGATTAATTATTTCCTACTTGGATGTATAAATTTACACATGAATTTTTATTAACAGTCATTAACGAACCTTTTTGCATAGCAGTCTAAACTTCCATTTCGACATCATTAAGTGTTTGGCATATATTCGTCTGAGTTGACTAACGGTCGGGCGATTTTGGTAATGCGGTTTTAGTTGTAACCATTCCATTAGCATCAACAGTTTGATGAAAAAATATGTGATTGACTGTTCCTTGTGTCGTGCCCCTTCTTTTCGCTAATAGTTTTAATCTAGAGCCCCTTGACTTTGCAGCATGTTCGCGGTTTCTTATCTCTGTTCGAACTGCTTCACCAGAAAATATAAATGTTATGGTATTTGTAAATTTTGTATCAAATAATTACCTTTTGGGGTTGCCATCAACATTGGTTTGTTCTCTTGTCTTTCCGATAAAAATAGTCTCCAGTCTTCTCTTCTTTACTTAGCGCAGTGATTATTCGATGTAATCATTATGTCTTTGAGAAGTTTCTAAAGGGAGCAGAGAGTTTTTCTAAATATTAGAGTTGTGTTGTTACAGTAGTTAAAAAGTGAAATCCTTTTTCTTTTGAGGCACCTGTTGGTGGTGAGAGTTTGCAACATTTGGTGGTGAGTAGTTATCTTAATCAGACTATTTGAAATTGCATCATTGTTATAAACATTTCACGTAGCGACTTGCTGGATCCCGAGTACTTGCCTCTTGAATCTGTTCTTGCCATTCCTAGTCGTCCTTCATTTTTGTGGGATTTTGGAATGTAAACTGAGATTTCTGTAGTTGAGGTGGTTAGTGTGTGTATTTAAATTCTGCGAAACGATGTGATTGTATTTGAGGGGTTGTCACCGTATTTATATTGTTTGTGACTTTTGGTTAATTTAGTAAGAGCGAATGTGAAGAGACACGTTTTATATTTCGTCGTGCATCCCTGAAAGGAAAGCAACCTTTCAAGTTACATCTGCCTAAGTAGTGCCAGAGCGGTGGCCTTCGATGAATTTTGAGAGAGATACGATCTGTAGTTGTCTCACAAGGTAAGCAATATAGGGTGTTTCGTTTGGAGTCTTCTAAACAAATTGTAGATGTTTCTTTACGCGGGGCCTATTTATTTATTCCCGTGTTACTGATGAACGGGTGTGTAATTCTAATTCAGGTTTGTGTATTCATGTCTTTGTGAAAGGATGTTTTCCCTTCAATTTTTCTAAAGTGACCCTTCAATATGCCAACTGGACTGTTAGCGTGGCCAATAAAATGTTCATGACATGGAAAGTTCATGCTGATGTGGCCTCACCAAATCCAAGAATAATTGTGGGGAAGACATGTGGCGTTTTGGGTCCCTTATTATAAAGAAAGATCCCCTGCGAGAGAAAGACGTCTCTCCCTCTCCCTGACGAGGGAACTGAGAGAAATGCATACTAAATTTTTGCTACAAGTGAAAACAGAAAACATCATGATTTACAATGACAAATCTCATCAAAAGGAAAAGAAAAAGTCGTCAAATCTCATTTTCCTTATAGTTACTTTCACGGCTGCCAATTGACACATTGCGACTCCAAATGCCGGGGAATGATCAAGGGCAAAAGTTGCCTGTCAATCATGTCAATTCCGAAAATTTCATTGTTCGGATAGATAAACATATTGATGAATTAGATTTACAGAAAGGGCCTGTTCAACCTTTTTAGAAGGGCTACGAAATGGATTTAAAACGCACTGGAGCAGAACTCTTTTAGGAAGCAATTTACTTATATCCAGACCTGATATGGACAATTCAGCATTCCAGAGACTGTCTAATTATACAAAAAGTGATGAAATTCCTCTTTACTGCAGTGCTACGTGCAGAAAGATGCTAGACAAAAAATATGGAATCTGTAAAAGAAATTCTATTACCTGGACTTGGAGGAACTGAGGAAGCCACGAAGCAGTAAATGGAGTCTCATTAGAACATTCTGTATGGAAGGGTATGGACAATGGATGTGCACTGCTGCTATAATAACCATATACGAGAACCGCCGTCGGATGGATAATATGTAACACTTAGAAAATTACATAAAATCCCTAAAGTAATTCTAGATTGTGGAACACGAGTTCGTGCCAAACAAGGCGGTGATGGGATCTCACTAAATTTTTCATCAGTCAGATTGAAATCAAGAATGGTTCCTTGGTGGTGCTTCACCCAATGAAGAGATCCATTTGCAAACACACCATGTTGTCTAACGTGTTTCATATCCACGTCCTTTGTTCCCACATTTCTCCATCCATTGCCGCTACCAAGAGTGTAAACTTGAGGAATTCCACTACCATAACAGCTTCTAACAACCTTGTACTCATTGGTTGAAAGACTATAACCAAATCCAACCCCGCTGCACATTACCTTAATTTTTGGAAGCATAATGTAGTCTATGGTGATTGGATTACAGATAATATAACTATCTGGTTCACCGTTTAACCATCTCGATGATCTGAAGCAAATCAAACCATTATATGAGCCAACAATAGAATGATCCTCCAACGGAAGGTTTAAATTGATCCTTATTTTTCTACTAAAGGGTGTCTCATGACAATTCTCATCATACTCAGTATAAGAAAATTCTTCAAGTCCCGTTTGATAAGTTACAAATATAAAACTCAACTTACCAGAATCTTCAGCAGAATCAAGATGATGATTCAAGTGCATTTGAGAGAAGGATCGATGATGAACAAGATCTCTCCAAGGTTTGCATACCAACTTACATTCTAGAACCGATTCAGGTTGGTAACCTACTCAATATCTCTCTGGGTATGATCTCTATTGGTAGATCGTCAAACCTCCCCATGATGAGATTCTTTGATTAAAGAGAGAGTGTAAGTTGAATCACAAATTTTTGTGCGGTTGTGGTGCGGCTTACGTATGCGGCGGACCTCTGAGGCTTGAACTGGGACAGTCTTGAGTTTTAGTAATCTCTTTTGGGACGTCACTAAATTTTGTATGGAAGTTGCAGAGAGAAGTTCGGCTAGGAATTATGTGAAAAACTTTGTCAAACTAACCAAACCTAATAGAAATGATGAACATCAAGAACAGTTTGGCTATTTCGCTAAAAAAAATTCCCAACCGAACATTAGTTCGGTTATGTAGCAAAAAACATTTCCAAACCGAACCCTAATAGTTCGGTTAGTAGCAAAACACATTTCCCAACCGAACCTTAGTTCGGTTATTCGCAAAAATATTTCCCAACATAATAACATGCAGTTACGTTGCAAAAACATTTCCTAACCGAACTAAGGTTCCAGTAACGTTCGTTCCAAAAAATATTTCCAAACCGAACCCTAATAGTTCGGTTACGTAGCAAAAAAACATTTCCCAACCGAACCTAATAGTTCGGTTAGTTGCAAAAAACATTTCCCAAACGAACCTTAGTTCGGTTATTTCGCAAAATATTTCCCAACCGAACCATAGTTCGATTACGTCGCGAAAAATATTTCCCAACCGAACTAAGGTTGGATACGCCGCATAAAAAATATTTCCCAACCGAACCTTTGTTCAATTTTTTTCAATTTAATCTTTCACTAATCATTTAGTTTAGTTTATTTTTTTTTAGTTTAATTTTGTTTTGATTTAATGTTGCACTAATCACTAATTATGTTAACCTAATGATACAACTAATCATTACACTAACTTAATTGAAATGGGTAATTTTGGTATTAATATAAATATTTAGATAAGGGGTGACCTAAATTTACTTTTAATGTTTTACCTAAAATAAAACCATGGTCCCCCATAAAAACCATAGTCCCAAAAACGATTCTTATAAAGGTTGGTGGAAGAAAATGATAGGCCTCATAAAAGGCATAGGCCTCAAATTAGTATGCACAATTACCATGAAAAAATACTAGTAAGACCACCGAATGATGCAACCCTTAATAAAAAAAAATATCGTCGCGAAGGGTACGAAAATCCCTAGGCTCGGATAATCGCTTCATCTTGAAATTGGTGTTTTTTTTCCTGTGATGAGAGTAATTCTGGTTGTTTGTTTTGATAAATCATAAAAGCTAGGGTTTCTTATCACCTTAATCTATATTTGTACCTAACTATCTCCTAATTTTTGTGTATCTGCCAGTTTTTGAGCAACATTACAGTAAGAACAAGTGTCATTGCAAAGTATGAAATGGTTCTTATTCATTTGGTTCTCAAGAGACGGCCCTGTGCGGGGATTGTGTTTGTTTACATGTCTACTTTGTTTTTACTTTACTTCGGATCTGGAGAATTTGTATCTTAATTTTATCTAGTAATATAGATTTATCAAAATCAAATCAACAGAAGGTGTGAGGAAATTGTACTGACATTTATCTTAAGAGAAAAAAATAAATTCCAGATTATGAACTTTAATTTGAAAAAAACTAGAATACAAAAGAATGACGAGCTGGGGGCCTGGGAAGGACAATGTACCCCGGAAAACAAATTTTTATTTTTTTTGTCAAAAATAAACCAAGAAGAAAATTATTATCAGCGTCGGTTTCATCGGGTTATACGGGTCCGGATAAATGCCTGTGCCAAGAATTCCATGTGCCCTCTATACCAGCCAATAGGTTAACGCCACATGTCCTGCCTGTTTTGCCATTACTAACTGTATCTAATATTTCCATAGTTTATCATTTCTAATCAAGGAAAGAATATAATCAAAATAAAGAGAAAATAAAAGACTATATATCTTATACTAAATCCGTCCCACCATTAGATGACCTACTTGGTCTAAGATCTTGTCCCATCATTAGTTGACCTATTTCACTAATTAAGGGGATATCTCTAAAACTACCCTTTTGATTGATTATCGGTATCATAAGAAATATGTATAATTTGATATTCATGTTTATACTCGTTACGTAGGTGTTTTAAAATGATTTTCAACGGTATAAAATTTACGAAAATCTATGGTATAGTTTGAGAGATAAATAATTTCTAAATTTTACAAATTATTATCCATAAGGGTATAGTTGTAAAAAATACTTAAAAACACTCATTTCATTCATTGCCTTAAGAATTGTGCAAACTTCAACTAGGTCATCTAATAGTGGGACGGAGGAGTATTTTTGAACCGAGATATTCCCACCCGTCTTGGACTGTATGTTGTTAAGATGACTTGTGCACTTTTTTCATTTTCATTTTTGGCTAATTATTATTCTTAAGCTTGTTTCTTTGATCCACTTAGTATCATCTGTAAATATTTGATTTGGCAGAAATCGGCTCATTGATATTCAAACTAATTATTTTAATTAAAAAATCATAAATTCTCAACAAATCTACAGGGCACGAATTGTAGAGCCGTAGAGATGATAACTTAAAGATATCACGTAGGTAAGAAGATCATGCTCCAAGGGGAGAAATAGAGTATATGAACTTAGTATTTGATTGATATTGATCCAATACTGTACTTGAAGATCATGTTCGCTCTATAGGAATCAAACGATGAAAGAGCTACAAGATCCAAAATAAAAACCATGAATCATTTGAAGGACGAGTTTACAGGAAAATACTTATCATTTATATCAAATAATAACTTCCCCTAATTAGTTAGGTTGGGAGCGGTTAAACAAACAAGACAGGTGGCGTTAATTTATTAACGGGTACAGAGGGTAGAAGGGAGTCTTGGCACAGACGATTTGGATCCGGTTATACGAAAGCATATGCAGAAGTGCAGATCAGTTCTTAAACAGAACGTTAAAGAGTAAAGACGGAACAATTGCCACCATAAATAGAGGGGTCCTCCAAAATTCCAATGCCATAATTAGATCCGGTCAATAATTTGACTACTGAATACCTAGTTGACCGGGAGAAAATACATGCCCCCGATTTCCATATAAAACTGTAAGAAAAAACATCGTTTCGTCCTTTTTTAGGTGGCCCATGTCTGTTTGGTCCTTTGGTCAAACGGCGCCTTTAGTGTTTGGTCCATAATTATTTAGAAATATTAAACTGACAAAAATACCCTTCCGTGTTAATTTTTACTTATTTTCTTGTAGCACTTCATTCCAGAAATAAAGTCTATATAAAAACCTAAAAAAACAGACTTCATTCCAGAAATGAAGTCCATATAAAAACCTAAGAAAAACAGACTTCATTCCGTTAAATGAAGTCCATATAAAAACCTAAAAAACAGACTTCATTCCACAAATGAAGTCCATATAAAAACCTAAAAAAGACTTCATTCGAAAATGAAGTCCATATAAAAACCTAAAAAATACAGACTTCATTCCACAAAATGAAGTCCATATAAAAACCTAAAAAACAGACTTCATTCCAAATGAAGTCCATATAAAAACTTAAAAAACAGACTCAATCAAAAATGAAGTCCATATAAAAACCTAAAAAAACAGACTTCATTCCAGAAAATGAAGTCCATATTTCAAGAATGAACTTCATCAAATTCATCATCTTCAACAGTAGCAGCAGCAGTGACGAAGAAAAACATAAATCTATCGTCGTCTTCATCATGTTCATCATCATCATCAACCACAACAGCATCAAACACGGAGAAAAAGCAAAAAATCTTCGTCACAAAATCACCGTCTTGTTCATCATCTTGATATTCTCATCATCTTTATCATCATCATCGTGTTCATCATCATCTTCTCTGTAAAATGAGATTTTCTTTGTCATCTTGATATTCTTTATCATCTTTATCATCATCATCGTGTTCATCATCGTGTTACAACGCAACCGCCACAGCCTAAAACATCGTCGTCTTGGTTGCGTTCAACAGCAGCAGAGAAAAAAATTTGAGAGGAAAGAAAAACCAGATCTAGAAAAGAAGAGAAAGAATCTGAATATGAAAAATGAGATATTTTGCTATTGATTTTTGTATATATGGGTCCCTAGGACCAAACCATTATTTTCTAGGATCAACCAATCAGTGATTTAAAATACGTTAATGTGAAGCGATAAGCTAACCTAGTAAAGCGTAAAGCGTAGCTTCAATACGTTATTGAAGCGCAGCTTCACAAAATTAAAAAAAAAAAATACTAATAGATATCTATGTGAAACTGACCAACACAAAACCAAAAACCAATCTAATAATCCATGATAAAAGGAATAAATAAAGCATATGCAGAGAGTTGTAGTTTTAGGGTTTTTAATACTAAAACCTAAGAAGGAAACGTTGGGACTTATAAACGTGGGAATTAAATCCTGTATATTCTCTAGAAAAACCTAAGAAGGAAATCTTGAGACTTGTTTTGGAATTAAATCCTGTTTTTCTCTAGAAAATCTAAGAAGGAAATATTGGGACTTGTTTTTGGCATTTAAATTCCTGCTTTTTCTCTAGAATATACCTTTTTCTTCTCTAGAAAATATACCCTAGTATTAATGCGGAAGTATTGAAGCGTTTTTTTTTAGTGAAGCGCTAAAAAGCGCGCTTCAATACGCGCTTCAAAACGTTTTTTAAAACACTGCAACCAATAATATAAGGGTATTTCTGCCACCACACAATGAAAATTACATCATCCATGACATCACCCTAGGACCAAACTATAATATATTTTCCCAAATAGGACCAAACAGACACATGACTGAGTCAACTGGACTAGACTCTCTCTAATATATTATTCCTATGACCATATGGTATTTCCTACTAAAGAAAACTCTATTTCTTCTTCAGGAAAGGGGACTGCTTGTTGAACCTTTTTTCTTTTTCGATCAAAATTCAGAGAGTACATATACTTACTTTTCTTATCACCCAGCGCTTTTAAAACTGTACCATAGTGACATCTGAGGATTAGTTGTTCGTTAGGCACTCATTTTGTTTTCATTTTGGAAAAATAAATGTTTACTTGTAAACTTTTTATTTATTTATTTTTGTCAAAAATAAACCAAGAGGAAAATTATTTTCAATGTCCGTTTCACAGTACATACCAAAGCATATGCAGATCAGTTCTTAAACCGAACGTTGAAGAGTAATGACAAAACAATTGCCATAAATAGAGGGGTTCCAAAAATTTCCAATGCCATAATTGGATCCGATCAATAATTTGACTGCTGAAGACCTAGTTGACCGGGAGAAAATCTATGCATGCCCCCGTCCCCGATTCCCTTTCCCTTTCCATATAAACTCTATTTCTTGTTTAGGAAAGGGGACTCCTTGCTGGACAGTTTTTTTTCAATCAAAATTTAGAAAGATGCAAAAGTATATATACTTACTTTTCATCATATAAACTACAGTACAACGCACGTAACGAAAATATGATCAGCCAGGTACTCATAAACGAACGAGAACAAGAAGAAGAAGATCCGAAGATGAACGAGAACAAAACCATGACTGAATTCCCATTAATGCCTCATCTGCCAGAAGAAATTATCATCGAGATCCTTTCAAGGTTACCTCCTATATCTCTTTTAAAATTCAGGTGTGTATCAAAACCTTGGAGCGTCCTATTTAATAACCCTAAACTTATTGACATGATAAAATCTAACAAAAAAAGCTTTAGTATCATGATTGTATATGAATGTAACATGTACTCTATAGATAGCAAATCATTATCATCATCATCACTAATACTTGATTGTATTCACAAGATTCGTTGCCCCAACGACGTTGACGATGATTACACTGGGATAGATTTACATGATGGTGTTGAGGTTTTTGATGATATTGACTACCGTAGAACTAGGTTTGTGGGTTCTTGTAATGGCTTGGTTTGCCTACACATTGATCATGAGTCGGATGATTTTAATTTTAGTTTATGGAACCCATCTACTGGAGACTGCAAAGTAATACCAAGTCCACCTGATGATCAAATTAAAGGTTATATTTCTGTTCAGGGTCTCTCAACATTGAGAGGATATGGGTTTGGTTATGACTCAAAGAGTGATGATTACAAGTTTGTATGTTTTACAAGCTACAAGTAGAGTGCACGTGCGTTGCACGTCAAAATTGCAACAATATCAATACATAATACGGCAAGTGCAAATTGAATTTTACAATTTACGCTACATTAGCAGAATTCTAATCAAGAATTAATCTTTGTTTTCCAAGTTGTTTTAATTTTTTAGTTTTAGTCCAAGGAAACAAATTAGAGTAGAACAACTGGAATTAGCCGAGTTGGCTAGGGGATAAACTCACAAATTATAGGTTAGAGATTTAATTCCCGCTGCGGCTGCTGTCTAATAAAAAAAAAATCACGAATTGCTAGAAGTCATAAAGCAACCCACCACCAACAACAAACAAACATCTCCTTGTGTGTATACGTCTGTATACACACTTATAATATAAGACATATAATAAGAGTTTCGGCAATTTTCAATCTGCTTTTATTATAAAAAAAGAGACTATACAACAGCTTTTGCAATTTTCACATTGGCGCGGCATTGTCCAACGGAATACGCGTCTACTGGAGCCAAAATGCTTATATGTATGCGCATAATTCGCAAATGACGGTTGATAGGATTTCTCGAGATACAAAATACTCCCTCTGTACCACATATATAGGCGGAGGGACCAATCCTCTTAGATTAAGAAACCTTTTTTGATTTCACAAATATCCATATTTTTTCCTGTTTTGCCCTTTGTTCTATTTTCTATGTTAGAGATATAAATCCAATTGTGATGATAACCAAGCAACCTAGATAAGGGTAAAATAGTTAAAAGCCATTTTAGAATTGCCATTCCGCCTATTTAATGGTACAAAGAAAAAGCAATATTCCGCCTATAAAATAGGTACAGAGGGAGTAGTAAAAAGTAAAGCCAACAAATGTAAAACCTGAAGCTATCCACATGTAACTCAATCGGACACTTGGAATAAGCCCACGTCTATGGCCCTTGTTTATTTCGCTCAAATTATTCATTCTTTTTCTTAAGGTTTGGTTGTTTACCATCAGTCAGTCAACAAATTCTCTTCTCATCAAATCTCTCTCGCAAACCCAGCCATGTATATTCAGTTCGAGAATAGAGTATTTGACGGACATTATAATTAAGAGATTAGAGATCTTGTTTTATTAGGTACTGGTGGAGAAAGAAGGGAAGGGTTTTAAGCACAATCAATAATCAAGAAGAACAGATTCAATTTGTTGGTTGAGAGTACAGAGATATATATAGATGGTCAACCAATATGTTCAATCTGGTGTTTTTATCTATTTTAAAAGTGGTTTTTCAGTTTTTAAATTGTTATGATGATTGTTAATGTGGGCAGATGATTTAGACGGTGGTACTGGTACGACGGCAGTGATGGTGGAGAGGGGTAGGAGGGTGGTGGTGAACGACCTATCGATTATGATGTGGTAATAAGTTACAGTCATGATGCCATGATGGTGATGGAATAGTTATTACAAAATGTTGTCCAAGGAAGAGACGATTGTGATTAATGTTTCATTCAAAGATGCCAGATGCAAAATTGAATTTGTTAAGTGATAAAATGGTACGACGGAGGTGGTTCTAGTAACGACGGAGGTGGTGTCGTTGTGGTGGTGAAGAAATTACAGAAAATGATTTGGTTAACGGTGAACCCGAACCTCAATAATTTGCTTAATGGCGGACGCAAGTTATTGGGTTTGATCGGATAAAGGAAGAAACTGTGAAAAGATGGAAGGGCATTTGGTTCTAGTAACGACGGAGGTGGTGTCGTTGTGGTGGTGAAGAAATTACAGAAAATGATTTGGTTAACGGTGAACCCGAACCTCAATAATTTGCTTAATGGCGGACGCAAGTTATTGGGTTTGATCGGATAAAGGAAGAAACTGTGAAAAGATGGAAGGGCATTTTGGTCGAAAAATATCACACGGAATTTGTAACTGTGACGGGAATCTTGTGATGAATATTCCTCTAATCCAACGGTCTATCTTTAAAGTGGGGAAATCCAACGGCTGATCTTAGTTAAGTTGTTGACTTTTGATTAGTCTTGCTCTCATTAAAGGGGGGGAGATTTCAAATTGAACCAATCCAAAGTTAAGATCTATTCACTTGGATCGGATTCTTGGAAACGATTCAAGAAAACTCAAAAAACCTCTTGGATACTATCTTCAAAATCACTCAACTACGGGGTGTTTTGTAACGGAGCACTTCATTGGCAGTCATCCTCTTTATCCGGAGCCTTAATTGCTTTTCATATGACAGATGAGCTCCTTGGAAAAATCTCACAACCGAAAACAAATTTCGAGAAGTCGGGTGACACTACATTTATTGGAGTGTTGGAGGGGTGTCTTTCCATGCTTTATAGTAATGCAAACCATGGTTTTGAAGTATGGTTGATGAAGGATTACGGAAAGAAAGAGTCATGGACTAAAGTTTATAGCATTTCAAAACTTACATCATTTGAAATCGGAAGGTTTGGGAAGTTTGGGTGTTTAAGTAGGATCAAGTGTTTAAAAAGTGGACTGACGCTACTAGAAGTGCGTCGCCACGAATGTGGCCCTTATTATCAAAAGGCTTTGGTTTTATATGATCCAAAGAACGAAACGTCTACAACTTTGATAGAAGATGAGGATGGGTACATGTCAGATTCACTATCATTCCATAGTTATGTGAAGAGCTCGGTTTCAGTTACCTCAAGTACTAACGCTTTCAAGAGTTTGGAATGCTCATTCTCCAAGTTCTATTGTTGGTGCAATATTGAAGGGTGCAAAAAATGTCGTTTCTGATTCTTAAGTAAAATAAATAAATAAAAATAATAAGACACCATCAAAAAGAAAGAAAAATGCAGACAATGTGCACTTTTAGAGATTTCAGCCCCTTGGATCACTACCTTACTGTATCAGCACGCCCACACTTCCAAGCTTCTTCCCAATCCTCATCCTCTTTGATGATAAATTTCAGATTCTCATCAAAATCATCCTTTGAAGTAATATCCCCCGGGCGTGAGGTACCCGATCTTGCCAAATAATAAGCAGCTCTAGTTTGATCATCTGTAGTACTATAAACATAAATATCTTTCCCAAAAATGTACAATGCCAGCTTCCTCAGTAAATCCTGGACTCCTTTTGTAAAATGCTCTGCCGCTGGACCCCTAGACCCACTAGAAACATCAACAGCGTAATATGAATTAGAGTGAATTTGTACCACGACTTCTTCTTCTTCTTGGTTATGATTTTCGTCAATATAACGCTCGGCAAGTTCCGCACTCTTAAAAATCCCCTCCAAGTCCGTATAAAGCTCGGGAACACGTCTACTTATGCTTTTCCCAACAAAACCAAACAGAATATTTTTTGATAGGTACTCTTTCATAACAATCCCAAACCTAGGTTTTCTATTCGGCTTAAAACAGGATGCGACATAAACATCGTATTTAACAAGGTTTTTTTGCACCTTGATTGGATATGAGCCAGGTGATGTCGCAGTCTTCCCCCTTTTCTCTTCTTCCTCCTCCTCCTCCTTTTTCCGCAGTTTTTTAATTTCCTTGCTGATTTCCATAACTGTATCCCACCAACTAACAGGACCTAAAACATCATCATCACCATCCTCAGAATCATTGCCATCATCTTTCCGATCAAAAGTTTTGATATCAGTCTTCTGAAATATCGTCTTCACAGGTTTGATATTCTTTTTTATATCACATTCTCTAGACTTTACAGATGAGGTTACATCTGGTTTTTCCTCTCTGCGACCATCATTGGATGATCCTGATTTCCTTTGTTTCCGATAAGTTACCACCTTCCAGGGCCCTTCTTGGCCTTCCTCGACGCTGTTTTTCCCTCCCTGCTTACTTGAATCACCACCTACGAACGCCATTAACAAAACCCTAGATGAAGTCAGTCACAGTTACTATTATTCCTCTTTAGTAATTAACCATATTACATGAGAACCACCGCCAGAGGAATAATATGTAACACTCACAAAATTACCTAAAACCCCTAAAATAAGTGCGGAATACCAGATCGTGCCAAATAAGCGGTGATGGGATCTCACTCCGAAAACGATGAGTATAGGGCTGCTCATGGTTCGGTTTTCTACCTGGACTGAACTTGTCCAAACCGAAAAAAAAACCAGAAAATCAGAGACCGAAAAATCCAAAAACCAAGAAACCCAAAAACCGAGAAAACCGATTCTAGATGGTTGGTTTTGGTTTGATGTCACAAAAGAACCAAAAATCCAAAAAAAAAAACAAACTAAAGAAAAAATGAGAGTTAGAACCAAAAAAACCGACAAAAACCATAATAATATGTATCGAATTTTCCATCATAGGATAATATATTTACACTTCAATGAGTATATCCATAAATAAATATAATATTATTAAAATGTATCTTTTATATATATATATATATATATATATATAATATATATTTTAATGACTATATCCATAAATAAAGAAATTATAGCTCAAAATATATCTTATTTTGATGATTTGCTTTACAATTTTGATTTACGAGTTAAAAATGAAAGTTTATTAAAAAAAACCAAAAACCCGTAAATAAAAAAAAAAAAAAAAACGGTAAAGGAGTTCGTTTCTAATATTCTAAACCGAACATGGTTTGGTTTGGTTTTGGTTTCTTACAAGTGATATTGGTTTAGTCCTGGGGTTTGGAGAAACAAACCAAACCGAACCATGGGCAGCCCTAGATGAGTATGTCGAATATATTTAGGATTATAAACAGATGTACCCCAATATTTACAACCGACTTAAGTATGTACCCCTGTTTTTTTCCCATTTACAAATATGCCCCTTTTGGATGTTTTGCATCCAAAAAAGTTAGAAAAGTCAATTTCTCATCACACGGTCAATTTATCATGAGAAAATGATGCCACATATTTATTCCCGAGATGAGAATATATGCCACGTATTTAAACAGATGTACCCCTATATTTACATCCGACTTAAGTATGTACTAAAAGAAGACTAGAATGTAGAGGCGGAACTCCGAAAATTGGCCATTCTTTTTTCATTGTGCAGGTGGGATTGTTCTCTCTAACACCTATCTTTACAGATGTCCAAAAGAATCAGCATTCCTAACGAAACAGCTGCTGGAAATGGATAGGAGTGCCGATTCAAAAAGAAAAAATATCAGTTATCCAAGTTACTAGTTGTTATAGGCCAGCTTTTGACACCCTCAGGAAACTTCAGTATAAGAGCATCTCCAATGATAACTTGGTGTGCATCTTTTGTGGAAGTTGTTTTTTCTTATGTAAATACCAAATTTTTTTTAATTTGAGATGAAAGAAAAACATCTCCAACCACAAATTGTTTTTGTTTAGTTTTGAACTTTTTAAACCATTGATCCAAATTATATATCTAATCATAACCATTTATAATGATGAGTAGGATGTTCACATCCTCTAAAAGAACCTCTAAAACTAGAGGATGGCTTTGAGGATGGCTACATAATTACCATACACATCATCTTTACATTCTCCCTTCTCACTCCCATTGGAGATGATTTTTTGGTTAAATCCTTGAATATCCTATGTGGCCATATTTTTAGGATGTTTACAATGTCTCATTGGAGATGCTCTAAGCCATATTAAGGTTGGCATCCACCCGGACCGCCACCAAAATTTGCTTTATTTTCATACAAGTGAAAAAAAGAAAACACTTAAAAGCTGCAAAATGAATAGACTATAGCTCTCTAACCACACCTTTCTAATTCTCTCGAGAATTTCACTTGGTTTTCAGACATTGAAATAGATTGGACCATCATGATGAGTTCAGTAGATAAGGTGAAGAAGGAATCAGCAGGGGAAACATTGTAGGGAGATTGTTGAAAGGAGAGATTCAAGATGAGGAACTGAAGAAGCGGATTAAGTTTCAATTTGAGAAACCTCAGCAATGGGGTTATAAATCATCTAAGTGAAGAATAACTCTCCTTCAACCTTGACTTCTTTAAATGTGTAAGTTCTATCTTCTCTTCTAAAGAAATCATTAGTTTACAATATCTCTAGATTTTCGAATCTGATGAGCTACCTGAGAAACCAATATCTCTGTCTTCCTCTCTTAATCTAAAACCAAATTGCAGTAAAAAAGATGCAACTATCAGTCAATCACCAACTGTGCATTCTTTAGCATTAGGGGGGATCTAACGTTCAGCAGTGTACATCAGCTGATTAACCATCTACTAGCTCTGTAATGCCCACAAGTCTAGCTTCCCAAATAGCAGCACTTCACCGAGTTGGGTGGAGGTGACGAAGCTGTAAAATGAGTCACTGACAAATGGCCTGAGCACTGAGGCCATGCTGCAAACTGTGAAACCCATCATCACATGACTTGATCTTTACAACCAGGTCGGCTGTCACCATCGAAACAAGCTATAGCTGCTACGTATGATGACCAGTCCAATGACCATGATTTTATTTGTTTCTGTGACTGACGAGTTCTATTTTAACTTCTAAGATGTGTACAAGTGACATTTATTCATGCACTAGGAAGACACACAATCAGATAGTCTGACAATCTCAATTTCCTGTGTAGCCTTGAAGAAGATGGGCATGTCAGGAGAGATTAAGACAATCAACAAGGAAACCTATGAATTACCAACTGAGTTCTTAGAAGCAGCTTTCAGAAGAAGTATCAAATCAAGGTACAGGACAACATTTTCATACTTCAGTTGTGTGCTATGTTTTCATCATAATTCATATTATTTTTTAGAACAATGAATGCAGTGGGTGTTACTTCAAACATGAATCAGCAACAGTAGACGAAGCAGAAGAAGCTTCACATGAATTATACTGCGAGCGAGCACAAATCAAAGATGGACAAACTGTTCTTGACATCGGTTGCGGTCAAGGTGGTCTAGTTCTATAGTATAGATTGCTCAGAAATATAAGAACTGTCATGTTACAGGACTCACTAATTCAAAGGCACAAATCTACTTACTCATGCAAGCAGAATAAGTTTCTCTCAAAGTACGACATTGTAAATCATAAAAGATACAACCACCTTATAAGGCAGCCTCTTTAAGATTCAGTTATCCATAACAACTCTAATTAGTAATTACACTGATCATTTCATATGGTATACCTTTCCATAGGAAGCTTGGGCTAACAAACATTGACGCCACAATACTAGCAGATGTTACTCAATACGAATCTGACAAGACATATGATTTAACTCATAGAGGTACCCCAAATTGATTTCAGTTGATGCCACTTAATGTCCAGTGTTGACTACACACTGGCCAGCTAATACTTCAGAAGCAATTTCCACTTTACGTAACTAATAATACAGCTAATTAGTAAGTGCTAAGTACCCCGAATCGATTTCATAAGCAATTGATGCCACTTAATCTAGCGCTAGCTTGTCTATTCATAAATCTTGAAGAAACCAGTAACTTGGCATTAGTGTGATCCATCAAATGGTATCTCATGAAAGGAATATGGTTTGAAAAAGTATCTTCTGAGAACTAATGGTGGGTTTGGTTGTAGAATTTTAAAGGTGGAATTTATGGGTCCAGGGGATTTGGTGGAATTATGTTTCCTTCGGTACGTTTGGTTACCAGAATCCCTGGAATCACGTTTCCCACGGGAATCAGTTTTCCAGCAAATCCTCCATATGGAGTCCGACCCCTCCCCTTTAAGATTTGCTGGGAAACTTATCGAGGGATTTATGGACCCACTTTTTTTAACTCTAAATCTCATATATATACAATTTTAAGATTCTCATGGCAATACCAAACTGTTTATGTACTTTAAAACAAGATATTTCTATGAATCCTAGGAATTTTAAATGGGTTACCAAACACACAAGGGATTTACATGAATCCCATAATTTGTAATCCCATGGGATTATAAATCCTAGAAATCATGAATTCTACAAACAAACCCACCATAAGGCATAAAGGCTCAACCAATGACTGGAATCAATATGGCAATATCGCACTGTCTAGTTCTCTAATAATAGGCATGCAGTGTCTTAATTTATGGTGAAACTCTATTTCTAACTCCAAGCCAGTTCATATTCATAAGACAAAGTTTGATTGCTTATCCAGCTACTCTAAATAGGTTTACAAGACAATAACCAACATCAGCAAATGGAGATGAGCATGTCACGGACAATTTAAGATCATTGTATGGCTCTTAGATTTAACAGATGTATCTGACATATGAACTGGTCTACAGCTTCGCAATGACAGTGGAACATGCAAAAGGGATGAGGATGATTTCGTGTTTGACTAAATTAGATGAGGACAGAAAGTATAGCAAAATCTTAAGCAGAAAGATGGACAGTGCTTTACTTATGTACCATTATTAGAGTTGTGCGACTAGTAACCATAGATGTATGAACAAAATCACAGAGGGGAGGGAGGGAGGGAGGGAGGGAGGGAGGGAGGGAGGGAGGGAGGGAGGGAGGGAGGGAGGGAGGAGAGGGAGGAGGGAGGTGGGTCCGTTCCTTTTGAATAATGTAGCTGCAATGAAAGCAAGAGAAAATATTAGATCCGAACTTTTCACCAAAGTGAGACATTTTAAATGATCTGGCAGATACTTACATTTTTTTTCATCAATCGCTGATAAACTTGCAACTCGAGCTTCTCCAAGACAAGATACACCCCAGATCTTAAGAATCTAAAAAAAAAAAGGAAAGAAAAAGAAGAGATATTAAAACTGTGAACTTCTTAACTGCTGAAAAGTACAAGAAAACAGAACAAGCTGGTGAAACTACCTGTCTTCATGATCTTCGAGTGCACGTCGAAGAAGTCGAAGGTCGCCTTTTTTTAATGCTTGAACAACGTTAAAGTACTGCGAAAGTAGAATCAAAAGGTGGAGGTTGGCTATACATTTGTATTCAAATAAAATCCATGACTATGGCCAACTCATATATACCCCACCTTAAAGGTATTACTATAAGCGAAAAATTGTAAACATAAGATGTAAATTTAGAGCGAGAACAAGGCCCTACCTCAACAAGGTTATACTTTTCCAGGAGCGACCTTTTGGGCAAAATACCTATTGAAAATTTGACGGGTATAAGGTATTTCAGGATCATTCTGTTTCATGAAGACCAAAAAGAAGCTTGGTTAGTAAAATGTTGCACACAAAGTTAAAGCATACATATATCATCGATAAAAGAAAACTAGGGATGAGATCATTCTCAAACGTGAATATCCAACATATATAATGCATTTTTATAATGAACTCGAATAGCACTTTATATCAGTATTGTCTCACATCACTTTTGACAGCTAGAGAAGAAAAGGATCTAAAGATCGTAAACTTAGCCAAGAATAAGTTCAAAAGATTTGCAGATTTTCTTGAGCACAAATGGAAGCCAAGAACAAGTTGAAGATATGCAGATTTTTTTGAATACAAATGGAACTAATTGCTTTGAAAATATATTAGCAGGCACACCTGAACCAAACCTTATGTTCATCTGACTTCTGGGGTTGCAACGACTTAACGCGTAAGTGAGTTTTTGATCAGCCTGCAATTTTCGAAAGAAGTGGAATTTCATAAAAAATATTTCTGGGATACAAACAACTTCTAATCTATAAGTACTTCATGCATAGAATTCATATATTCATTATTTTCAACTAGCTCATGAAGAAGCACTGATAGATAAGAACAAGTCTAAGTATGTTCTACATAACCCAATCACCATATTTGTTTTCCCTTGATCACATTAGAACGAATACAGAAGCTAAGCACCTATTTCAACAACCATATACTCCTATAAATGTCAACTTTACCATATTGCACCAATGAAGAACCAAATATTGGTAATTGACAAAACATTAACACATAATATCCACATAAAATAAAATCTCTAGTAACCCATCAAGCCAAGATGAAGTCTTGACTCATGGGAGAAACATCAGATGTAACCCCATAAAAAATATTTCCTTCTCGTAAGCAAAAAGTAATTAAGAAGCATAAGGAAAAAGAAACGATGAAGAACTATTTTGGTCACAAGCATAGCAAAACAATTCACTGGAAAAGAAAAAAAAAAGGTTTGTGCAACACAGCTTCGGCCTTCCATATTTCAAACTCTTGTTTGCACAGATCTCATTCACGAATTGAAGTTTAAGGTTACCATGTCAAAAGTTCAGCTTCATAATCATTATGACAAAGACTAAACCTTGGGTAGCATTAATCTTAAGCTTAACCTTTAATGCATGATTTAAGCATCATTACACTTTCAAGTTAACTTAATCTGATCAAAGATTAGCTTAAACTAATCTAGATCTGTTGTTCTAAACCGTAACAAAGCCAACAAACCACACATATGTTATGAGTACACAACCACATGAAGAACATACTGCGAAATCTTTAAGTTTCCAAGATTATATGCCTAAAGCAAGGTATAAATAGTATAACATGATCTTAACCATTTACATCCTCGATTTTCTAATAACCTAAGTACTGAAAATAAAAATAAATAACAGCTTCGCGACAGACATTCTAAATTTTGAATCACTTACAGCAAGAAAGTTCTCATTGTATACTTCCAAGCGACCTGTATAATACATGTATGTGACCTGTGACAAAATATCACAGAATATCAAGTGAGGAAGACGAACATTGCTTGAAACTAATCATGTCACACAAGTCAAGAGGTTAATCAATGAAAGAGTTGATCTTGATATAATCAATTCTTACCTTGTCTCTGACAGGAAATTCCTCAAAGTCAAAATTGCGGCCAGTTTCAATGCTTCTGATCACACTTCGACAAAGATGCACAGTCCCAAGCTGCAAACAGAAAACTTAAAGTAAATAAAGGAGCTTAAATAGTCCTTCATGGATCTACCAGAAGCCAACTAAAGGAAAGAGGCGACCAACGCTCCATATTGTTGGGCAGTACGTTGAGTCAATAACTGAAAATGAGGTAACTGGTCTACACGGGAGTGAAAGTTCACGCTCACAATTCAATGGATGCATAGTTGTGAAGTGAAGTCGAGGTTGTAAAAAGCTCTAATGTATCAGTCTGAAAATTTAAGTTGTTGAGTTCCATAATTCCTCGATTACAGCAGCAGTGTGTTCTTTTTAAGAAAACTAACATTACTGGCTTATCTGGGGAAGAGAAAAACTTTGGATGTAGTGTTGAGGTTCTAGCAGCATCACAGATTCACAATCGACCTTTTAGATGTAACGTTGAGGTTCTGCTAGATGCTAGATGTTCAATGGTATAGTCTTTTGTGGGGAGTACTACATTTGTCATATTTTACAGGACACCTTCTATACACTTCTTTAATATTTCTATAAATCTATCCCAGGATAGGGGGATAGCTACTTATGTGTAAGTTCTAACGATTTACATCTGAATATTACCCTGGTCTGACCACTGCTAGTACTATAAGTGCGGAACACAGATTCTCGATTTTTCAAGATAAGAATTACCTTGAAATAAACTTTGAACAACTGGCAAGTCACGTATAAAGCTCCGATGCGTTTAGGACCTTTGCCCTACAAAATGAAATCCATGAGCATATGCAGTTATGAGTCAGTTGAAACAAAATTTCATGAATCGATGCATTTAGTTACACAACAAATTTAATTTATTTACACACCAGGTGACGTGCCCCGTGTTTTTTTGTTTTGCTTATATATTACGAAAACGATGCCAAGGGTTTCAAAGTTAAAGGGATATACAGATGAAAAGGTGAGGGTTTGAACGACTTATATTTCCAAATTACCCTAATTGGAGACAACTGAAGCCATTAAATGAATAAACATTTTTTCTCCCCAGAAATTAACATGAGGCCTTTCAAATCATAGCGGCCCAAGAAAATCTACGCAGAAAAGTTATTAGACACCAGTTGCTTCAGATGCAACATGAAAGAAAAGGTACAACAATATCTCTCAGTTAAGATACGAGAAACAACTCAAGACTTCATTGAAGGTCTAGAAGTTAATGATGACACGATCCATTAACTGTCATAACAACATACTGACATGAGCCGAAGTCCAAGTGAATGAGAACAATGAAAACTGAAAATGTGTCCATGCCTTTGTGGTTCGATAGTAATGTTACGTAATAGCACATTAATCAATTATGTAGGCATGTTTGGATCGACTTAAAAAGTTAAATTCTATACATTATACATCAATGTCTACATTCTACATTATACATCAATGTCTACATTCTACAGTAAGCAGAAATCAGCGGTATCCAAGGATGAGAAATATAAATAAAAAACCATTAAAGGCGATGAGAAACTGAAAATGTGCCAGTCCATTTTTGGTTCTACTATGAATGGTCCTTGATACCAAGTATAAATACCAAAGTTTACCTCTCCTTTACTTTAATGACTAAATCTTAATTCTGAAGTATCTAATTCTGAGAATTGAAACCAAACACTATCACGCATTCAAAAGATCTTTAAATCATCATGTCAAATTGTAACAATAAGAAACCCAGTACTTAAAGCGTAACCTACCGCAAGAGCTCCAAACACTTTCATCAAGAATGAACCAGCTGCCTTCAATTTTTCCGGGTTTTTCCCAAGCGAAGCTAACTCTCTATCAGCCTGTAAGCAAATCCAAACACATTAGAACTCACTCTCAATCAAAACAAAAATACAAAAATTTAAAACAAAATCACTTACCCTTTCAGCTAGCACCCTAATTTCATAAGCAACAGCATACAATGCTTCCATAGCCCAAGCAGATTCCCAACTCCTAAATTCCTGAAGAAAAGCACTACAAGATTCCACATTTCATCAACAAAACCTCATATTCAAACACTAAAACCCTCAATAAAATCAACATTCAAATTCAAATCAAAATTTCCACACATACTTACTTAGCAGATTTCTCAAGTGAACCATACGCATCAACAAAACTCCCAGATCGATAATTCTGAATACACCGCAGTAACGGAGCAATGATTTCTCCAACTTGTTGAGTAAATCTATCCGATTGTTTAATCAATCTATTCGCATCCTGTCATAACAAAAATCAAAACCCTGAATCAAAATCATAAACCCAGAAAATACCCTAAGTTAATTTCGCAAAAAAGAGGTGGATTAGACCTGGAAAACATTGAGGGCATCACCGAGAGAGAGGAGAGAGGATGAGTTTGAAGAAACTGATAAGAGTTGTTTTAATGAAGGACCATCTTCGTAAGAGATTGAATCTGAGAATCTGTTTAAGTAATCGTTTATTCTTCTGTGTGATTCTCCAATGCTTAGATACGCCATTGAAATTGATTCTAGGGTTTAGCTCCTTCTCTGGAGCTCTGCTGTTTTGTTATTTTTTTTGTTCTGTGGAAAGTTTGAGCTCTTCTTCTATTTTGTTGGATGGGGAAAATAGTCAAAGTTAGTCAATGTGGCCAATAGCTGGTCCGCTAATTTTTGCATACGCCTTAACATGGAAATAAAAGTTAATACTCACTCCGTCTCAATTTAGATGAGCTAGTTGTAGTTTGCACAACTTTTAAGGCAAGAAGGAAAGGGAATTATATTTTAATTTTTTTTTACAATTATACGCTTATGGACAATAACTAGTACTAAAATTTAGAAATGATTTATCTCTTAAATTATACCAAGGTTTTTCGTAAACTTTATTATATACCGTTGAAAAACGTTTTAAAACACATATGCAACGAATATAAACATCGCTATCAAATTATACATATTTCTTATAGTAACAATAATCAATTAAAAGGGTAGTTTTAGAAATACCCCCTTAATTAGTAAAATAGCTCATCTATTTTGGGACAAAATTTAAAAACAACTAGCTCATCTAATTTGGGACGGAGGGAGTAGTGGCTTCTTATTTTTCTTTTCTTTTTTGGATACGAGAAGCAGTCGTAAATATTATAATAACTTGTTTGGATACTAGGAGCAGTCAAAAATATTTTACTTTACAAAATGTGGAATTTTTTTGTTTCTAGAAATCGTCCTGAAATTTTATAGCTTGATTTTAGGAAAGGTTTAATTGTAATATGCTTCATGCTAACATGGTAACGTTGATACCATGTAATATGCTACCATGCTAATTATCAGATCAGGAGTCTGGGTAGTAGTGTTAGCATGAAGCATATTACAATTAAACATAGTAACGTTGATACCACCATCGCCAAAGGATGGGGTCTAGGACTTAACAAAACAAATTAGTTTTGGTCGCCACACTTGCCTTAGGGGATTATATTTCAAAAGTCTAAAATAACAAATTAAATCAACATTATCATCGATCAGAGTTATATTTGATGAACTCTGTGGAAGTCTCCATTTTGAAATCAGCTTCTTCATTAGCTTCTTGTCTTCTAGCTCGATGTTGCAGGTTCGATATTTTTGTTGTTGGTGCCACTTCATTGCCTGTATCACTTCTAAGGTGTTGCTTTCTTTTAGTGAGATCACTTCGCAGAGGAAGGCCCTTATTCCTTTGCAGGTTTATCCATCAACCACAATAGCGATAGTTAACTCGATATGCCACATGCTTTAACAAATCACAGATTGTTTTGGTTTCGGAATAGTTATTTGTATTTGGGACAGTTGGTTTGGATTTGGGTTTCTATTTAGAATGAGATCAGGTTGGGAGTTGTAGAAAGATTTGACATGGTTTTTGACTAGGGCTAAGGTTACTGCAGGGGTTTGATCAATTTTCTGGCCCACTACAACAAAACACACGTTTAGTGACAAAATTTTATGTGACCAATAAAATTTTGTCTACAAATCTAGTTTTTAGGGAGGAATACTTTTTTGGTCACCATATATATTTTTTTTATGACAAACGGTAAATTTTGTCTTTAAAATTGTCACTGAAAATTTTTGTGACCAAATATAGTGACCAATCTTATCTTCGTCTCTAAATTTTCTTTTTGTGACAAAATATAGCGACCAATCCTGTCTCCGTCTCTAAATATTTTTTTGTGACGAATTATTTCGGTCGCAGAATTAGTTTATACCGACAAACGTAAAATACAGTCTCCAAATATCTTATTGCCAACAATTCGAAACTTTGGTCCCTGAATGTATCTTATGCTGACAAAACTAGTTTGTTGCCGAAATGATTGCATGTTAAATGAGGATTTTGCCATTAGAACTATTAGTACCCGAACATATTGTAGTCACAAAAGGATTGTTTTCTAATGACGGAAAAAAAATTGGTCCCTGAAATAATTATCCATGACAACGTATAAGTTTTGTCCCAATATCTATTTATGCTGACAAAAAATGTTTCGTCACCTAAATGAATGCGAAACAAATCTGAAACTTTTCCATTGTTAGCGGCAAAACATTGTTCTATGCAAATTTGAATATTCAGTGACTGAAAGTGAATTCAAATCAGAATCTGAATCCGAAACTAAAACTAAAATTAAAATTAGGAATGATGCCAATCGACACAAAATATTCTTAGAATTTTCGTTAGGGTTGTCAATGGATGAATGATGCCATAAAAGTCAACCTTGGTTAGGGTTGTCAATGGATGAATATTCGTCGAATATTTAGAAATCCGAATCTGATAGGTTAAGCGCTGCGGATATTCGTTAACCAATTATATCCAACAATTTCCTAAGTATTCGGAAAATGGTTGCCTGAATGAGTTTTTATAGCCCTTCACAACCGACACGGAAGACCATAGTAGATGAATTTCGCTGCAATTAAGCTATACCAAAGCTAATCTTGCACATAATGCTTGGCCTAAGAGATCTAGGTCTTTTAAGAAGGAAAAGATCCCTGAGGTGCAGCAAAACTGTTTTTTTTTTTCATAGTGAGAACCGAACAACATGCTAAGCTACCGGATATCGGATATTTATCCGATAATTTTCGGTTCTGACGAAAAATGTTAAAAACCCAATAAAACATGTTCATAATTGAAATTTAAGTTCAATTTCTCAAACATATTGTATCGGATATCAGATATTTTTCCTTACTCTTCTACTCGAATCTGATATGGTTAGGGTAAATCACAAATAATTCCATTGGTTTTTGAAAATTTTGAATTTGGGGCTATTACCACATCGGTAGATAATGAACATCACGAAACTACGGATTGTACAATCGGTAGATAATAAACATCATGAAACTACCGACTGTGAAAATAGAGAAATTCAAAATTCCATTGGTTTTTGAAAATTTTGAATTTGGGGTTACTACCACAATCGGTAGATAATGAACATCATAAAACTACCGATTATGTTTGTGTAAAGAATTTTGGCAAAATATAATTTTTGGGCTACTTTCTACCGATTCTGGGTAGTTTCTCCCGATTGTAAACTTAACTACCGATTATAAAGGGTATTTTGGGCATTAAAAAAAGCGGGAGATAAAGGATGGCTTCATTTTACGTTTGGGTGACCCATTTTTATCTTATTA
This sequence comes from Papaver armeniacum, assembly GCA_023531295.1. Classification (NCBI taxonomy): domain Eukaryota; kingdom Viridiplantae; phylum Streptophyta; class Magnoliopsida; order Ranunculales; family Papaveraceae; genus Papaver; species Papaver armeniacum. The sequence continues at coordinate 29,049 of JAJJWW010017255.1, forward strand.
GTCGCCCCTAATTCTTTCGGGGTCGTCCTTAAAAATGCCAGGTTAATAAAAGTCTGCCTTTATTTTAGCCAATAAAAAATAAAAAAAGTTAAATAGTAAAAAGTAATTAATTTGGCATTATTGGTTTTATAACAGTAGATGACAGAACCACCACCAAGGACAAGGCATAAACTCATAAGTAGCCATATTAACGGGGGTGATAAAGTAATTTAATTAGACTTATGAATTAAATATTTTGTAGAGAGAGTCAAAAACCATTAATACGTGTCTTCTTAAGTTGTACAACCAATGGGGGTTGTGAGTTCGTCGGCATCTCTTTGAAATCAAACAAGCCAATTTAGATTACTTATATTAAGGAGCAAATTTTGACAACTTACCATACATACGGCTTCAATTTCTGTATTTTGGACTACTATTATCACGAAATTTATTAGGAGATAAATTAGTTCCTCAAAATATACGGAAAATATTCCATGTTAGTTATATTCTCTGTATACTAGTATTAACTAAAATTATGGAAAATACATAAATCCTAATAAGAAGATATCACCTTGTATAAAGTATAAGGTATCTCCTCAAACTTTGTACATTTTTGTTCTTCATAGTTTTCTACAAGCAAGTAATAATTTTTCCCTCTACTCTTCAGTTCTTTTGATGCTGGTTTTAGCCGATCAAAATCTACTATATAACAAAGGTTTTATTTGATAGGCTAGTAGTCCAAAATCTATTAGCAAAGCCAAAGGATTTTATCTGATTCTATATTCTATATCTATTTTATGAAAACCTAATAGTCTGTTATGGGTTTTGGCCATGCATATACTTGTATATGTAAAGCTTACAGAGGATCTTTGTTATAGTTTAATCTTAGTCTTGTTCTTTTGTATGAAAGCAAAAGCTGTCCATGATACCATGAGATTTTATTTCTGTCCATCTAAGTATTTCATTGGATTTTCTTCTTTATTGTTTTCAAGGGTGATTTCAAGGGAGGAAAGGAAAGAACGTAACGATGGATTCTAAGGTATTAAAATTTACATATGGTTCTCATAAATCTAATTATTTTAGATATGCAATAATGATTTTATTTATTGTTGTAGAAATGATCGGTAACTGTCCCAAATATGGGCAAAAAAGTTTACTGAGAGTCGAGTTCATTCTGTTCATTCATTAAACACCGCAAGATGGTACATATCTCTTACTACTATTCAAAAATATTATCCCATCACTTGTAATTTATTGTTTTGCTTACAACTTATGAGCCTCTTTTTGATGTGCAACAGAAAAAAAAAAATCGGAAAAAGCAACACTTTTTGAGGTTTATAAAGATCTACACACTGCCAAGGATCACATATGGTTTAGGGACGAAGACTGAAAAAAATTTGTTAGCAACATAAAATATATCATCTTGATTTTTGTATAATTATTTATCTTCATTGACCTATAAATATAAACTAACATGTAATTTCTATAAAGGATATAAGATGATTCAGCTTCGACAAAAAAGCATCATTGAAGGAGAGCAAAGAGATGATATTAACAATGAGGTTCTTGGAAGAAGATTTAAAAGAAGAGACGTGAACTTATATCTTTTGTGCTCCATATCTGTTATGATTTTATGATTGTGATAAAAAAAAATTAATAACGTATTTAGGGGCAAAGTTGTTTGAAAAATTCATTTTTTAAGGAAAAATTAATTGTCATTGATTATGATATTTAGAGGCGAATTTTTAGAGAGAAAGTATTTGTCTTTGAAAAAAGAATTTCGAGGCAAAGTGAGTTGTCATTGATGGAATATTTATGGACAAAACACGTTGCTTTTGGAGGCAAAAAAAAAATCGTCTGTCAAAGTTCGTTTTAAAGGCAAAATGAATTGTCTTTGATGAAAAATTTAAAGACAAAACAAAAATCTTTCAGAGAGGAGGAATTTTGCTTCTGAAAATTCTTTCGGAGGCAAGAAATTTGGTCGCTAATAAAATATTTAAAGATGAACAAGTTAGTCTTCAAAATTTGATAATCAGGGGCTATTGATTTTGTCTCTGATTAAACTTAATAGAGACAATTTTTTTTGTTTTAGATAATTACTAATAAAGGAAAATTAAATTGACACAAAACTTTCGCTTTTGAGACAATTGTATTGGTCTTAAATAGTAAATTAAAGACAAATTAAATTGACACAAAACATTCTTTTTTGAGACAATTTTATTGGTCCTAAATGGTTATCATTAAAGACAAATTAGTTTGTCCTGGAATTTACGTTTTTGCGCCAAAAATCTTGCTCGCAAAAAGATGCCTTTCGGTGTCGAATTTTTTTGTCATTAAAATAACTTTTACGGACAATTTTATTTCGTTGGTGAAAGAGACTTTTGTTGACAATAAACTTTTAGTTGTTAATTAATTTTTCTCGTGACCATTCGTAATTTTGTCGCGAAATACTTTCCCAGACGGGGTATTTAAGACAACTTCGTGACAAAAAAAAATCCATCTCAGAAAATATTTCGAGACAAAAACATGGTATTTCCTGACAATTTTTTTTGACACTAAATCCTCATTTTCTTGTAGTGTGGAAACACTTGAGACACCTAGCTTTCCATATATGCCAAGATATAAGAGCATAGAGTTGGTTCTTTTCACACTATACATCTGTTGATGGTGGTTTTTAGCTTAGGGTTAAAATCGTAAAACCTTGCATCCGATGTGACGTCACTCTGCAAGGAAACAGAGCCACGTGTGTTAACCTCTCCACTGGAAAATTTATTGAGCCGCTCAATATACTTACATGAAATTTATCCAGACTGGCGAACCTAGATGTTCTGTAAATTTCGGTGCCTCGTGCATATTCACTTAATATAAGTTCCTCTGAATGCCTTTTATGCTATGTTCTCCAGCTGAATTCTTAATGTTGATATGGCATGATGATTCGTGTTCACTCGCAGCAGAGTAGCACGAATCTCCAAGTATCAAGAATAAGATCTCTGCATATTCAATCAGAAAAGCATGTTGCTCTCTGGAAATGAACTTAAAAAAGCTCTGTGTCGACACATAGAATTCAATCAACCTTACTAACTTGCAGAAGTCAGGGTTTCGCGCCTCGCGCAACATACTAGACCTTGCTTGTCAAAAGATTAAGCCTAGGCAAACTAGGTAGTTAATCCGTCATGGATTAGCAGGTGCAAAACCTCGCCCAGAATCTGAAAAAACTGGGAGCCGCGGCAGCAAAGGGAGGCGTGGCCTTTCCACTGGCCATACCCCATCCTAAACCGGCCTTATTTCCCTCGACCAATCAGGTCTCCCTAAATGCGCCACACACATTCTGAATGAGCCTGGCCCCATTTTGCTTACCGCCCCCCAATTCTTCCAAGGAGAATTCTTCCACGGCGCCTTGGCCACGCCAAGCCCTAATTCTTCCAGGTTGAATTCTTCCACGGCGCCTTGGCCACGCCAAGCCCTAATTCTTCCAAGGAGAATTTTTCCAACGGCGCCAAAACTTGGCCACGCCAAATCCTTCCAAGGCGCCAAGATTTGGCCACGCCAAATCTTTCCAACCACGCCAAAATCTTTCCAACGGCGCCAAACCCTAACTTTGGCTGCGGAGCCAGTTTTTAGCTTTGGCCATACCGCAACGTCTCTGGCATACCACTATGTCGCGGCTACTCTCATGCCGCCATTCCATGGATACGTGATGTGGTTTTCATTGTTGTTGTAAAGTGGTAAGAAAGTTCGTTCAACTCGGACTTGTGTAGACTCGATTTCAGACTTAAGTTTCGAAAACTAAATTGAAGTTTTTATCAAGATTTTAGAGAGCACTGAGACTCAGGATTCCACCAATCTCCAATTTTTATGTGAGTTAATCTAAATTCATGCAACTCTTTACGTTTAAAGTGATTTTAATATTTTTGCCTAGACAAGTAGATTCTCAAAACAATAGTTGTAAATCGAAAGCATGGACCATCAAAAGACTTAACCTAAGCATGACCCATCAATTGAGAACACAACCACTTAATCAGAATCATATATTCGATTTCAGTTCAGTGCAAATAATCATAAAAGAATTGCAAAAATTAAGTTAAATAGAAATTACCACATAATAATTGGAAAAATGGCTTCCTCCATCGCCTCAGAAAAGGGCTTTAGCTCCTCATGTTATTCACGTGCTCAAAATAGGTGTTCATAGCTCAAAAGGGTAAAAAACAAGAGAAAACTAACAAAGCAGCACGCAGGTTTGTAACAGTTATAATTGTTACAAAACCCACTGTTACAGAGACTACTGTTACAGAGAAAACCCTAACATAATTAATTGTTGTAGAACTGTTACAAAGGTATTGAATTTGAAAGAATAGCTAACGGATTCTGCGACTATCTTTAAGTGTTGTTCTCTGGTTCTTCTTCCTCTTCTCCGGAACTCGCCTGCAGCTTTAGTTCTTGACTCTGCAGCTTCATATACTTCTCCTAACGACCCCAAAACTCTCGACACCCCCCTGGGACTCGTACAAGCCTTTATATAGACCACAGTTCGATTTAATCTCCCGAAATCTTCCAATATTTGTTTTCTCTTCTTCACGGCCAAGTCACGAGAATAACTATCTTCTAGCTTCTTTACGCGTCTTTTGACTTTCCTAAACTCGTCCAAACTTGATAAATATGATTCATAAGTCATAACAGAATATAGTCTCGTCTCTCTTACGTAACTTCCATCTTAAAAATCAACAGCATCTCGAGACTTTCTAACCTATGTTTTATATTGCTACCAAATATACGAAGATGTTTTAACTCTCAAAACACGTCACTCATCCCTGACTTGTCGCAACATGCCTACACACACTCCATTCCCGTGTAAATTTCGACCAAAATAATCAACAAAAAACCCGATATTTTTTCTCCCATGTTTTTTAGAAAGTCCGTGTAACTCCCTTATTTTTCTCGATTCAAAACCCTTACATACCCTGTTTTCATGTAACAGGGTCATACCAATTCATTACCATGAAGATATCAATGAGATTGTCGATCAAAATCCAACACAGGCAGTACGCAGATGAGCAACTCTTTTGAACGTGACATTTCCCGCCAATTTCAATTCTCATGTAAAGAAGGTGAAGTCCCCCTAACAGAAATGGGGGTGCAAATAGCAGTTAGTGGTGAATAGTGACCTGGGTGCCCCTTAGTAATTGAGGTGCCCCTTAGCCAAACTAGAGATCCATATAGCATGACCTGGGGTGAAAATAGTGAATTTGGGGTGGAATAAAGTTTTCTGGGACGTCTCCAACACAATTCCGGGATGTCTGTAGTACATCTTATGGGTGTCTTTAGTAATTTCTCCCAAGAGGTGCAAATATCACTTTTTGAGCCATTTTCCGCACAAAAGCTTATTTCTCCAAAAACACCTACAAAAACATAAAATGATTAAATAAATAAAAAATCGAGCACTAACAATATATACAATTGAGATCAAAATAGACACATAAATGCGTTTATCAATACGCCACCGGCATGCCATTAGCATGTGGCCAACGCCACTTAACTATACAACAAGATGTGGCCATAATCAATGGCCATCCTTCTTCATGAGATGCAATCTCAGCCATCCAAGTTCGCCAACGTACCGATAAGCTCACGACAAGTTTTAGGCGACTAGTCAAGACGAGCCTAGCATTACATATTATTTACCTGCGACAAGCCTCTCAATTTTAACTTGCCACACATGAAAAAGTGCTATATGTTTCCACAGAAACACTCGAGACATCAAAACATGTCACAAACTGGGGGATGCTCATCAGGGTATTGGTCTGGAGGTTTACAGCGTGCGGCGTGCAATGCGCCCGTTACAAGAAAGTGTCATGAAGTAGGATAATTAGTGATGGTGAGAAGTAACGGTGTAAACAATTCATTTCCTTCATCATGAAAGAGTAATGACTGACGGTTACACGAATTCACTTACTTCATCATGGAAGCATAACGTCTGGCAGTTACACGTTACTCTTTTCTTCCAACACTCAATCGTTTCCACTTACTACGAGACTAGGGTACGTTTCACTATGACTTGTATAAATAGGTTTCGCCTATTTCCACCAAAAAAAGAAGTTTTAGGGTCCGCAACACACAATATCTAGAAATCACCTGGTAGCTTTCCATCCTGCTTACCAGTTCTACTTTCTGATACAAGTCACAAAACGCCCATACTTCAAGAATCAACTATTCTGATCTCAACACTTTCTTCGCTTCTCTCCCTAAGACCAACCCTTCTCCTTCACTTTGTGACCGAAGCAAGCCTGGAACGGCCATTTCTTGGTTTAGGCCAGGATTGTACAGATTGATCTCTCGAATCAAAAGTACTCCCATGCAGTACATTTTTTAGGGTTTAGATTTGTTTCTCACCCGCACACCCAAAATTACCAAAATCAGCAGAAACGATTTTCACCCATAAACAATTGGCGACCACAGTGGGAGATTAATCTCTCGGTTACAATATCAATTTCCAATTCCAAGTTTCATTCTTCAACCTAGACATCAAGATGGTAGAAGCAAACGATCGCTCGGGGTTCAATGGCTCAGTTGTCAGTCATCACACGATGAGGAATGACTCGGGACTTCTCACGGACACAACGACGTCGCTAATGAAGCTCAGACATACCCCCAGAAGATCCATTTTGTTGGGAGACCCTAAAAGCGAGTAAGTCTTATTAGACAGAGTACACAATCTACTACTTCAGGTTTTCACATTGGAAACGGACATCCATGTTATCCCCAAAAAATCTCATCCCATACTTTCTACCATCACATAACATTCACGGTTCCATGACTCTCCTGGAATATTTATGCTACTAACAGTCATAATCAAAATGACATTATTCAAAAATTCATTCCAAAGAACAATCCAAAACCCTCATAGGTAACAATCATCTATCAATCCAAAAACCAGAAAACCGGACCATAAATTAGGCGTTTCGTTTGCCTTTCAAAAAAAAAAAAAAACCTAAGCAAAAGAGGTCCAGAAGACAGAAGATGTTCAAGGAAAATCATTCAGCAATGGCTTGCTCTTCTTAGAGAAAACCTCCTTCGCGCTTTGGAGAGCCGCCTGTTTCAGCTTCAACTTTTTGGACAACCTTCTGATTTTCGCTTCCTTTTGATTGATCACATCCGCGAAGGGACCTTCGGTCGCCTTAACGTGCAACTTTTGGATCTCGGTGAAACCCTCAACGAACCAGGGAGCATTGAACTCAAAGTTTACGCACATGTCCCGGGGGAACTCCCATCTCGAGATTACATCCTCGGAAACGGTCCAGATCAGCAACAAACCCTGAGAACACTTGCGCTAAAATTATCCTCGGTGTTGGCGTTCCTTCCGATAGTGTTAATACGCCACCTGTCAACACTAGCAGCATGAAGAAGGTTCCTTCAGGCGTTACACCTTTGGTTACCAGAGCCAGAGCCTCTGCCGCAGAAAATGTTCCTTCAGGTGTTACACCTCCAGTCACCAAAGCTGCTGCTACTCCACCATCAGTTCGAGAGACTGGAGGATCCAGAAGAAGCCGATCTCTTCTTACCACTGTTGATTTGATGGGAAGACAAAAGGTTCCCGTAAGGCTCAGACAGACATGGGTACAACTCAGAAAGAGATACTTATTTTCCTCAAGACACTAACAGAGCGGGTACCACAAGAGTCACGTCAACCCCGGATGGAGCTGAAAGGAATACTTTTAACATCCGGCGCAAGCACTTCAGCAGGACACACCTTTATAGATGAAGAGGCTCGCGTTGCTTCTAAACGCCCAGTAAAAAAGAATTAACAATACAATTTCATCACTCGTGAAGATTAAGAACGACTTCTCCAAAATCGAGGCAAAGAAAATCAGCAACCCTCCTGAGTTCACAGAGACCCTCTTCCCATCAGAAGCTGCATAATTTCTGGGGACTCCATCCACAAAATCGTACAGTCTATGATGAAATATTTATGTGAGATTTTGTATTTCTCCAAGGCGTATCGTCAAGACATACTTGCAGCCCTCAACCGCACTGTATCAGGAAAACAGTCGCTTCCAGAGCCAAAAGCCGCTCGCTTCAAGGTTTCGCTCTGGAAACCGCTTCAACATTCTCTCGGGAAGCCGCCTCCACTTCCAGAGCCATAAGCCGCTCCACTTCAATGTTTCGCTCTGGAAACCGCTTCAACATTCTCCCTGGAAGCCGCTCCGCTTCCAAAGCCAGAAGCCTCTCTTCTTCAATGTTTCGCTCTAGAAACTGCTTCAACATACTCCCGGGAAGCCGCTCCGCTTCCAGAGCCAGAAGCCGCTCCGCTTCAATGTTTTGCTCTAGAAACTGCTTCAACATTCTCTCGGGAAGTCGCTCCGCTTCTAGAGCCAGAAGCCGCTCCGCTTCAATGTTTCGCTCTGGAAACTGCTTCAACATTCTCTCGGGAAGCCGCTCCGCTTCCAGAGCCAGAAGCCGCTCTGCTTCAATGTTTTACTCTAAAAACCGCTTCAACGTTCTCCCGGGAAGCCGCTCCGCTTCCAGAGCCAGAAGCTTCTCCGCTTCAACATTCTCTCGAGAAGCCGCTCCGCTTCCAAAGACAGAAGTCGCTCCGCTTCAGCATCCTCTCCATAAGATGCTCCAGGATCCGAAGCTGAATCTTCAGCGTTTTGCTCCATAAGCTTCAACGTCCTCTCCAAGAGCCGAAGCCGCTTCAACGCCACACTCCTTCCTTCCAAAGTTCGTGTCGTAGCCACCACACTCCTCCATGTCAAGGATCGTGATCACAGCTAGCCAAGGATCGCAGTTGTGGCCACTTTTTGATCCATCTCGCCAAACCTCGTGGTTATGGACAGTTTACTCATTTACGCATATAGCCGATCCCTTTGCTTCCAAGGACGCCCGTACAATTCCAGCCGACCTATTTTGGTTCCCACGTGATATAGTCTCTTCTGATCACATCTGCTACCAAGAACTGTTGCTGCTCCTTTGTTGATATCATCCAGAACTTCACCATAGCAACAACGCTACAAGGGTAATCTGTACTTCTCCATGTTTTTTATTTTACATGGAAGAAGTAACAAAATCACCAGTATGAATACAAGATGGTGATATCTTTATCATGATCAACCCACCGACCATACAAGATGGAAGCGTATAAACCACACTTGGGGACTGAGGATCTACACGGAATCCCTTCACTGTTAAAGCTAAGACATGATCGACCAAAAGGTCATAGCCACGATAAGGCCATCTACTCTTCAAGGGTGTAGCATAAGAATATCATCACCTCTCTATCTAGAAGGCGCCTGCAACACTTTACGAGGCCGCGACGGATCCCAAGCCTGCTCAGAGGAAATAACTTCAAAAACTAAAAAAGTGCGACTAGGGACTGCTCATCGCAGTCTATCCCGACGACCATCAAAGACTCATGAGATAACTCCAGAGACGCGGCTGAAACATTTTCTCGAAGAAACAGAGGGAGCCACGATAAACAACATAACTCTCTCATTTCTACCTCTTCGCTATCCAGAATATTTCGTCCATGTGACATTCTGAGCATCCCAGCGTCACATCCAAAAGAGTACAATAAGCTTATATCAAATACCGTGGATGTGGATTCAAGGCGATGCGATGAAAGTAGGCTACACATGGGGACTACCAACATGGGACTCTTTCACTCCCCTTAACTAGACTATTTCTGATTTCAACATCATCGCTATTGAAGTTTTACAAGCTGTAGGGATTTCTCAACATGAAGTCTTACATGCGCATTGAAGACTCCAAAAACATGCCACAAAGATACATTCACATATTCGGCCATGCCATCGGATCTAACAAAAGTGTAACTGGGGACTGCTCACCGCATCCCATTTCATACGATAGTCCAAGATTCAGAAGATGGTTCGAAGGATGTCGCTTGGAACAAAGTCCCTGAAGACTTAATAGTAACACATCGGCAACGGAACGTCTCCCAACTCATCTATTTCATCCAGTGGCTCTGGAAGATTTTGACCATACAAGCATCCATGACATATTACCATCGCGATTAGAAGGTCCGGGCACCAAACAACCTAAAGTCAAGGATGGACCGAAAACGCAACCACAATCCCCAAGTTTAGCCCTGACATGATCGTTGCTAAGCACATTTTCATCCATCCGTCCCAAGAATTCAATGGAGTTTGGTAAATTTTGGAATCCACTGGAGAGACACTGCAGACGAAAGCACGGATCCGAACGAGCAACAAAAAACAGAAGAGGGTCGATACCTCTTTTCATGCGGACGGAGTTTCTAAAGTATGAACAGAATAAGGATTCCTTATTGCTCATTGAACGGGAATAGATGATTTGGCACACCACACTTATGCTCCATGACCGAACCAGCAAACATTTCATGCAAACGCCGCCTCAACAGCAGCAACTCCAGCATCCCATCCCGAAGCCACCTCAGCAGCAACTCCGGCATCCTGTCCGGCGTTTGTTTCAATAGCAGCCCCAACATATGTTTCCGTGGCTTTTCCAATGGATCCAGCATATGTTGCCTCCATCTCCTCATCCGCCTCAACGGCATCCTCAGCGGCCACTTCAACGACCCTGACAACGGTTTCGGCGTCCACCTGCAAACCGGCCGCCAGTAAACCGTGTCGACATCCTCCTCATGAGCTTTTCTAGTGGCTTCTTGAGGATGTCCCGGTTCATCCGCATCAAGGTCAAGGATTACAATACCATCGTGGACAGGGTAATTAAAATGACTCTCATCTAAAAGTTTCATGGACTCAGTCTCCCGTCGCTTCAACCGAGAGGCGAATCGTTCATCCCTAACACTGGATTGTAAAGAAGCTTCCTTGCTCTGAGATCTCCCAACGAACTGGGATGCCTCATCGTGCCTCCGCATTTTCTCCATGTCCACTGAAGCCAAGAGAGTCTAAACACACATCCGCACTCTGCATAAATGGGTGAGAGACATGCCTTGGATAATCTCGTCAGCCTTGCGGAACAGAGAATCAATTCTGTCTAATATCTCCTCATGAAAAGAAAGCTGGTTTTCGTCGAGTTCAGAATTTCTCTCCGAAGAGGTACGATCATCACTGAAATATCTCATTATATGCTACAAAAAAAAAAAAAAAAATTACCACGGTTGCACCAACAATCTACATGATAAGAAAGACAAAATGGAACTAGGGGAAGAAACGCGAGACAGTACCTGTAAAGAAGGTGGATGTGAATTTTATGATGATCTATATGAGCGAAGGGTTCAAGATCACCTCTTATATTCAGTAGAAATTCTTTTACCAGCGTGAATCAAGGCCTCAAATGCGTAATACCAGCTGGATTATATATTTTTTTATGCGTAGTAATTAAGGTTTGGTATCCAAGTCATTCTGTGACTTAACCAGCGTCATCTTTCCACTCCGAGCCAGTAGCGTCAACGGCTCCACGTCCTAGCCGACACCAATATCTCGCATTCTTCTCGCGCTAGCTTCTCTGCTCGATAGCCGATGCACCAACGACGCCATCCGCTACTCCAATCTAGTCGCCCCTTCCGAGCCAGCCACTCCATTGGTTTTCCAAGCTTGCTGCGCCATCGTCCTTCCAAGAAAACCAACGTTCCATTGGCTTTCCAAGCTAGCCGCGTTCATCCCCAACTCCAAGCTAGTTGCGCCATCCGTCATGCCAAGCTAGATGCGCCATCTGCTTCTCCAAGTCAGCCGCACCAGGCTTGTGCCTGAAGTTCGCGCCCAAGCTAATAGCGCTATTCCGAGCTAGCCGCACCATCGGTTTTTCCAACCTAGTCGCGCTATTCGCCATTCCGCAGCATCATCTCCGCTCGGACAAGGTTGAAGCACCATCTTCGCCGTTCAAGACAACGAAATCTCCACCGTTTAAAGTCATGCGTCCGTCATTCCTAGACCGGAAGCACCATCTTCACCACCCCATGGCCCAAATTGGCACCAATGTTCCGGGAAGCAAGACTCTACGTCGACACCCCCTGGTCGAGCCGGAAATGCGCCAAGTCGTCAATACAAGATCACGGATTCCTCATACCTTCCACTAAAGGTTATTTGAATTTCCCTGACAAACTCTTCACGACTTGCCCCCCTTCGATTTTGCTCTTGATCGTCACCATCTTATGCTTACCCAACAACAACGCCATTATTACGTGCTAAGTAGGGGACTTAATGTTGATGATGGTTTTTAGCTTAGGGTTAAAATCGTAAAACTTTGCATCCGATGTGACGTCACTCTGCAAGGAAACAGATCCATGTGTGCTAACCTCTCCACTGGCAAATTTATTGAGCCGCACAATATACTTATATGAAATTTATCCATACTGGCGAACCCCATATGTTCTGTAAATTGCGGTGCCTCGCGCATATTCACTTAATATAAGTTCCTCTGAATGCCTTCTATGCTATGTTATCTGGCTGAAATCTTAATGTTGATATGAAATGGCGATTCGTGTTCACTCGCAGCAGAGTAGCAAGAATCTCCAAGTATGAAGAATAAGATCTCTGCATAAGGTATTCAATCAGAAAAGCATGCTGCTCTCTGGCAATGAACATAAAAGAGCTATGTGTCGACACATATAATTCAATCAACCTTACTAACTTGCAGAAGTCATGGTTTCGCACCTCGCGCAAAATACTAGACCTTGCTTGTCAAAAAATTAATCCTAGGCAAACTAGGTAGTTAATCCGCCGTGGATTAGCAAGTGCAAAACCTCGCCCAGAATCAGAAAAAACTGGGAGCTGCAGCAGCAAAGGGAGGCGTGGCCTTGCCATTGGCCACACCCCATCCTAAACCGACCTTATTTCCCTCGAACAATCAGGTCGCTTTAATCCGCCGCAGCGCAAAGGAAGTGTGGCCACGCCCCAGCTTGCCGGCACCACTTCCCATCGACCAATCAGGTAGACCTAAATGCGCCACACGCATTCCGAATGAGGCCGGCCCCATTTTGCTTACCGACCCCCAATTCTTCCAAGGAGAATTCTTCCACGGCGCCTTGGCCACTCCAAGCCCTAATTCTTCCAGGGAAAATTCTTCCACGGCGCCTTGGCCACGCCAAGCCCTGATTCTTCCAAGGAGAATTTTTCCAACGGTTCCAAAACTTGGCCATGCCAAATCCTTCCAAGGCGCCAAGCTTTGTCCACGCCAAATCTTTCCAACCACGCCAAAATCTTTCCGATGGCGCCAAACCCTAACTTTGGCTGCGGAGCCAGTTTTTAGCTTTGGCCATACCACAACGTCTCTGGCATACCACTATGCCGCGGCTACTCTCATGCCGCCATGCCATGGATACGCCACCGGCATGCCATTAGCATGTGGTCGACGCCACTTCACTATAAAAAAGATGTGGCCATAATCAATGGTCATCCTTGTTCATGAGATGCAATCTCAGCCATCTAAATTCGCCAACGAACTAATAATCTCACGACAAGTTTTAGGCGACTAGCCAAGATGAGCCTAGCATTACATGCTGTTTACTTGCGGCAAGCCTCTGAATTTTAACTTGCCACATGTAGAAAAGTGCTACATGTTTCCACGGAAACACTCAAGACATCAAACTATGTCACAAACTGGGGGATGCTCATCAGGGTATTGGTCTGGCAATTTACAGCGTGCGGCGTGCAATGCGCCCGTTACAAGAAAGTTTCATGAAGTAGGATAATTAGTGGTGGTGAGAAGTAACGGTGTAAACAATTCATTTCCTTCATCATGGAAGAGTAATGACTGACGGTTACACGAATTCACTTACTTCATCATGGAAGCATAACGTCTGGCAGTTACACGTTACTCTTTTCTTCCACACTCAATCGTTTCCACTTCCTACGAGACCAGGGTACGTTTCACTATGAATTGTATAGGTTTCGCCTTTTTCCACCAAAAAAAAGAAGTTTTAGGGTCGGCAACACAAAATATCTATAAATCACCTGGTAGCTTTCCATCATGCTTACCAGTTCTACTTTCTGATACAAGTCATAAAACGCCCATACTTCCAGAATCAACTATTCTGGTCTCAACACTTTCTTCGCTTCCCTCCCTAAGACCAACCCTTCTCCTTCACTTTGTGACCGTAGCAAGCCTAGAACGGCCATTTCTTGGTTTAGGCCAGGATTGTACAGATTTATCTCTCAAATCAAAAGTACTCCCGTGCAGTACATTGTTTAGGGTTTAGATTTGTTTCTCACCCACACACCCAAAATTACCAAAATCAGCAGAAACGATTTTCACCCATAAACAATATCAATTGACTATTGTAGATCCATGATTCTATCCAGTATGTAACACTTGTCGCGGTAGTATCTATGCCGAAGTTTAAGCCTAACCAAACTGCTCTGCTGAAAGGACAATGGATTAACGCATGATCGTCTGTCCCCATTATCTGGTTGCACATGGTACAAAAAGAAGTGTTAATTGTCGAGACCCATCTACCTATTTTGCTGCTTACTGGAAGAATTACATTGTATCATTTCCATATAAAGACTCTAATACGTGGTAGAACATCAAGAAAGGTACAAGTTGTTTTCCATGAAGTTAATCCAATCTCCTCTAAAAATCCGTTGAATAAGGAGCTTTTGCAATGAATCTGAATTGAGGCTGGCGACAGTTTTAGAAAAATACAAAATATAGACGCAAAACAACTATAAAATTTCTTGAAAGAGCCAAAGATAAAGTTTCGAGAATGATGATCTAAGCCTCCGCCTATATGTTTTCTTTAGTATTCCGTACATCTTTTTCCAATGGCTACTAATATAATATAAATTACCGGGGAGAATACCTATATCCATATAAGACAAAGTGAAAAGGGTTGTGTCTTATATGAACTTTAATCCCCTCCCAGAGTACCTTAATGTTGCTTTTTCGGGCTCGTGATCTTGGCCCTTTCACGGTGATTTTTATAAAAAAATTGATACCAACTCCATCTGATTACGGCTATCCAAAAATATCACTCTTGTATCTATTATAAAAAATGTCATTGTTGTTAGTCATTTGCATGTGATTATCTTTGCAAAAAATAGTTGATGGACTCCATCCTTCAATAAATCCATAGCAAAATCTCCGAGGTTTGAATCATGAACTCCATAGAAGGTCTAAAAGATATGATACTTGGAGTTTCTCGTATAACTTTTAAAGCATTCAATTTGTTAAAAAAAATAGTCCTTATAAGCCTTTACAACCTTAATTAAAAATAGTCAAATCTATAAACAATTAAATGCGCCGAAACATTGTTACGAAACCTGAAATACTGGATTGTATCAAAAAGAAAACTACTTAACATAAACAAATTCATGCAAGCAACATTACTTTAATTTTACGTTCTTGCTGCCAAAATCATAATATTGAACAATATAATGTAGCCATTGTGGGTCAATAATGTGTCTATCAATTAAGTAAACTTATGAATCACCATATTTATTTGTCTTCTCTGAAGATGATTAGTATTCCTTATTTTTGTTGAGATGTATTTTTTTTAATTGCAGATAACATATAAACGTACTTTAGTTGTGGTCACCCTTATCTCGTAGAAGAGGAAAAGGATGTCATATATATAAAACGTGAGGTACAAGATCTTGCATATTAATTTCACGAAGCTTTGCATCATGAGATATGGAGGTTAGTTCGGAGAGTTAGTCATTTTATAGCAAACATATGCATCTGAAGCCCAAATACCTTTTGAGGGGTATTTGGGCTCTAGATTTTTTTTTTGAAGCATGCATTGAATAAAAGACTTAAATTTTTATTACACGGGGAAATTGGATCCCCCTAGAGTCACTTAAAATAATCTGATTGATGCAAGGTGGGGTTGCATGGTCCCATATCGTAGTCGATAAGTTTCCTGCTTGGCTTTCGTCTGCCGCGAAGTTTGCTAGACCGTCTGCCGCTTGGTTTCCTTCCCTATATGAGTGTTGGATATCGCAATAGGGTATTTGACGCATATGTTGTTTTATTTTGGCGATCATTTCTGTAATATACCAAGGTGTTTCTGTTGAGGTCTTTATGAATCGCGTGAGATTTTCCGAGTCTGTTTCAAACAACACCTTGTTCCACTGCCTTTCCGTCGCCATTCTAGATGCCATTACAGTCGCCCATGTTTCTGCTGTGATTGCATCCGTTATACCTAAAGACTGTGCAATAGCTATTAAAGTGTTCGCGTCTGAGTTCCTGCAAATGACCCCTGCTCCTTCCATCCCTGGATGTCCTCGAGCAGCTCCATCAGTGTTTATTTTAATCCAATCTTGTTCTGGTCTAATCCATCTTACGAAAATTGTTTTTGTTATTCTGTGGTTATTTGGTGTAATCCTGGGTGTTGGGTCCCCTGGGAGAATTGGTGGGGTTATCTTTTTCGCCCATTCGAATTCGTGTTGTTGTTGTAGGGCGCGCCTTAAAATGTCCTCTGGAGTGGAGTTGGTTTGTCTGAAGACGAGTTCATTTCTGGCTTTCCAAAGTGACCAGAGGAGATAACAAATAGATGTGATGGTAGAAGGATGTGTAGGACCTTGGAGGATTTGGGTTATTGTTGTTTGAGTTGTGGCAGTAAATGTTTGGTTATTGTTAGAAACAATATTTGGGCTCTAGATGCCTTGTTAGAAACAATATACTTCTTATTTTCGATTGTTAATTGATTGAGCAATAAGTACATATTTTTATCTTCAATGTGCATGGATATATATTGGTTTGAATAGTCATTCCACAACCTTAACTACTTGTGTTTGAGAAAATCAAAGGATAAGCTTTAAAGAGCCTATATGTCAATTTTATTTGCTACAATAAGTTTAGCTTGTATTCTGTATTAGTTTATAATTAAGGCCTTCAAAAAATGTGTATTGCTAAAGTTGATTTTTCACACACGCTAAATGACTGTAACATAATTTGTTGATAACTCTTTTGGTAATTCAGACCAATCAGACTTATACATTCGTTTATGCATTATTGCTTTTCAGAAGGATGAACATAATAAAGCTCAAAAAATTTGTACAACGGCTTTTTCTGACTATGATATTGAAGATTTAAGGTAGTAAAGTAAACAAGTTTTCAAGGCTTTAATTCTTGTGCTAACTTCCAAGTGTTCACTCCATTATTGGATGAGTGCCATTTTTTGGGATGCAAAGACTGGTTCTTATTTAGTTTTGTACATGTTTGGTTTGGTTCTCATTATAAACTCATTATAAAACACACGACCTTCAAAAAAAAGGAAAAAACTGTCTTTTTTTTGTTTGTTTGACAAACTGCTCCATATATAGAAGTTGAGAAATTCCAACTTTCTTTATTCCACCGATGGGAATACGATGAATAGATTCAGTATAAATTAGGATATCCAGAGGTAATACATTTACTAGAACACAACTAATTACGCGTACAAAAATATGCGAGGGAGTATACTGTGTAATTAATATTATTACAACTCATTCGTTAAATTTTACTCTTCCATCTGATTCACCTCATTTAGGTTCTCAACATGTGAAAAAGACGACATAATTTTAAATTTTAACAGGAAAAATCCTTTGTGACTCAATTTCAATTACATGACTATGTACTACTAAGCTTGACCCAATTTCTCCATAATTTCATTTGAACCTTGATATTACTACTTATTACCAACCTGTTTTCCCTATTCTTTAATTGAAAATTTGAATGAAAAGAATCTATTGATAAACTCAGAGTATTGAGCTTTCAATCGATCAATCAAATACGGATCACAGAATATTAAAATATCTAATTTATTCCTTTCTTGGATTGTCATTAATGTGGATGAAGGTAATTGTTAGAGCACTGCTCGGTCGAACTCGCATGTTGCTATCTCAAGCATGTTTGTCAATGTTAGTGATCAAAACTATAAGTCTTGATTTCTAGTCTACTTATAGCTAAGTCTCGGACTAGGATAGAAAGTGTAGTTGAGCTCAAGACTCCATGGCGATCATCATACAAAGAAGAAGAACTACTCAACGAACTAGTGGAAATTCATCGACTAAAAGGTATGTGGAGAATTGAACTTATCTATCACTCAAAAATCTATATACTCTATCTCCTATCTTGAGCCAAAGGTCGTATTGCTATATAGACTTTGATTATACAAATTTGCTATTTCGAGCCGAGTTTATCTCGCTTATCTATTGCTTGAAATATGTGTTGGTAAGCTTTCGCTTTGGCCAAGTTCATCTTTACTAGTGACGAAAGTCATATTAAGTTTCAATTACTTGAAAATTTCTTTGACGAAAAATGGTTTGTGAACAACAACTATATGACGTCCTCTAAGAATGTTTCAATGATTGAAATGAGAGTTTAGAATATATGACCATGGTTGGATATAAATATTGTGTGATAACTCATATGTGTGTAAGTTCTTATTCCTTGAACCAAAGTATGCGTACTTTGCTGCTCAGGAAAACCGAAACTAAAGTCCGCATACCAGTACGCGCACTATTGGAAGTTCACGTCCCGTGAAATTCTGCTAGAGTTTGTGAACTGCAAACAAACTTATTCCAGGTACTTAAGTCCGCGTACCGGTATGCGTATTATTTTATAAAAATGATTATTCGCGAACTTAAACTCATATAAACTAAGGAATGCATATTTGCAAACCGTGGTTATAAAGTTCATGGATCGATTCGAGTGAATCGAATCGTTTTTGCTTCAATTGTATCTTGTATACTTCTATAAGATCTAAGCAATTGAACAACTCTCTAACTAGTTCATTTGAGTCATTTGAACTAGTTATGGTAAAGAAGAATATGGTTGATATGAAAGTGCTCATATGGCTAACCATTTGGTCAAGTATTGTTGAACCAACTAAGTATACATGTTTGGGTACGGTTACACAAACCTAAACAAACGTACATTTCATGTGTGTGTAACAGGCTAAGTTTCGAACTAACGGTTGAAAGATATTAGCTTGAATCAAATCAGGTTTTCATCTAACGGTGAATATTGAATGCTTTGTTACCAAGGTAACTTAGATTGCAAACCCTGATTTGAAAGGATATATATAGGAGAACTCTTGCAACTAGGAAACCTAATCCCCACACCTCTTGTGTAATACTAGTTGTATAAGCTACAGTCGAGTTTCCTTTAACCTTTGGTTTCTACCGAGACCCTGTAGGTTAACGACTTGAAGACTTCATTGGGATCGTGAAGCCAGACCCAACTATTTTCTTTTTAGTTGCGTGATCTGATCTTGTTTTTTCTATCGTATTAAGTACAATCGTAAGATTGGCTTGAGATTGATTTCTCCGATAGGCAAGATTAAAAGAAGTCACAAACATCTTCGTCTCAACGTTTGTGATTCCGCAATATCTTCTTTCGTTAGTCGATTAAGATTATTGTGGGGTTATTGATAATTCTAGGCTTTTCTTCGGGAATATAAGTCCGGGTTATCAATTGGTTCCTGTTCACCTTGATTTATCAAAAGACGGAACAAAAACTCGTAGGTATTTCTGTGGGAGACAGATTTATCTATTACCGTAGACTTTTCTGTGTGATACAGATTTGTTTATTAAATTTTTCGACTTTGGGTCGTAGAAACTCTAAGTTGTGGGTGAGATCAGCTAAGGGAATCAAGTGCGTAGTATCCTGCTGGGATCAGAGACGTAAGGAGCGTAACTGTACCTTGGATCAGTGTGAGATTGATTGGGGTTCAACTACAGTCCAGACCGAAGTTAGTTTGTAGTAGGATAGTGTCTGTAACGACTTAATACAATGTGTGTTCAATCTGGACTAGGTCCCAGGGTTTTCTTGCATTTGCGGTTTCCTCGTTAACAAAACTTCTGGTGTCTGTGTTATTTATTTTCCGCATTATATTTTGTTATATAATTGATATATCACAGGTTGTGCGTTAAATTGATCAATTGGGAAATCCAACCTTTGGTTGTTGATTGAAATTGATTGAACATTGAACATTGGTCTTTGGTACCGTTCAAGTGATTTCTCTTATATTCAATTAGACTCGATGATTTCTATTTGCTTGAGTAAGTATTGAATAGAGAAAGAGAGATATAACTCTTTGATATACTTTTATTAAGATTGAGTCTGACTGTCTAGTTGATTCTCTTAAAATTATATTGAAGTTAGTCCATATAGATTGCTAAGCGAAATATTGGGTGTGGTTGTCAGACCTCTGTTTTTTCAGTAATTATCTTATTCAATTATCTGAATGAGTTTTCATGTCTGAATCTGTGATTAATACTTGTTGGATTTACAACACTGGTAAAATCATTCAAAGCATTGTATTAACGTGATTTCGAAAAAACCTTGTATGTGCTTCGTATCCGTCGTATAGATCTATTAGTTTCCGAGGAGGCTCGAGCACCGTACGGAGTATCACTTTTTCTTTGTGACAACATTTTGTAAAGGTTGGTTTCTTTTTTGATGATTAGATGGCCTCTCATCGATCCAAACCGGACATTTAATATCCATTTTACTATAATAACAACGAATAGATAAGTGTATATAAACTTTCTGGTTTACAATGCTATATATGTGTCAACCTCTTCTGATATATACCACAAGTATACAAACTAAACATTATTTACCGTTGGAAAATAACATTATTTCGACATGAAAAAATATGATGAAAATCAAACAAATGCTAGGACATTGATCTTTCATACCTAACTTATAAACATTCATATATACCCCGACCAATGCTAATTGGTGGCACTAGAAATCTTTTTCTAGTTTCCATCCCTTAGGAAGGATAAATTTTCGAGGAGGCACAATATTTGATGGGGCGTAGGGGATGAATAAGGCGTTGCCATTTGTCATGAATAAGGATTGAAATATTAAATCATATTGTTATTTTCACTTTTCGCCAAAATTGGAAGATTCACTTTGGAGTTTAAATGAGCTGTGTGTTATGATTTTGAATTTGTAGTGATTTTTCAGAGAAGTTAAAGAGAATGAAGGCTTTTTTGGTTGGTAAATTGAGTAAATTACACCACTCACCACCTCTGATTCTACATCACAACTTTTTCGCACTTTTAAGCTTCTTTATCGAATGCTCGTATAAGTAGCAAGATCAAAGCCATTGTTCTGAAGGCCACATTGATTTATCGGAGCCCGAATTAATTTTCCATTCAATTTGTTTTCTTTTTTCCACTTTTGAAACATATATATATATATATATATATATATATATAAGTTGAATTAACATACATTATATATCTAATATATTACTAAACATATAAAACTATTTATATAATTGTTTGTGTGCCTTTTTTGATACCTTTGTGGACATAATACACGAGCCCTTTTTTAATATCTTGAACATTTTGAGAATCTTGTTCAGACTTAACTGCGATGGTAAAGTGATCATTAATTTCTAAACTACGTTCACTAATTTCTAGAATTTCAACTTCCACTTGTTACATAGACAACAAAAGAGATAATATGTGATACATGTGGTATCATATGTGACACATTTTTTACCACATGTGTTGTAACTACATTATACTGAAGTAACTACATCATATTATATCAAAACTTAATATGAAATGAGCACCATTTTAAAATTGTTTGAGACAAATGCCTTCATGTTTTGGTTTTTTCCTTTTTTTTTTTTATATTTAACTTGCGGATACACATTAAGTTTTGCCAAATTAGACTCGATTTTTTCACACGACTCAATCATCAAATTTTTTAACATTCTTGTTTTACTATCGCCATGTTATTCGAATACCAACACCACAATTCTATTGATTATCTTTATTCATTTCCTTATTACTGATTTCCTTATGGAGTTCTATTTTAATTTCTTAAGATGATTGCTTTATTTAGAGTTATTACTTTTAGAAATCAGTAGACTATATATATTCTTCTCTAAAACTATAAAAGCCATTCAGTTTGATATATTCCATCAAGTCTCTATATAACTCTGGTAGTTTACCGCACAAAGGGTGTCACCGGGGTGTAAAAATAAGTAGTTGATTTGTAACTATTCCATAACCACAAGACGAGACAAGTCTTCGGATTTCCCAATGAAAATCTCCGATCTCAGTTGCCCAAACAGTTAGACCAAAAATTAAAGTAAACCCTCTGCTCCAAAGTCCACCAAACCACCATTTGTTAACTTCAACAGCAACCTTTGAACAACTAACCACACCAAACCTTTCATTCTACTCAATCAATCCCATCTACTCACTTCTTCTCTGTACATAGAGATCATACTGGTTCAGGAATCCAAAGATCTCACTCTCCGAATCTAATTCCACGGAAATTGGAGCTTTTGATTGCAGAAATCTACAATCAGGTAAGCCCCCAAAGTTTCAATTTTTATTCAAGATCATAGATAGAAGAATTTAAATCTTGTAATGGGGGTGTCTTCATTTTCAATTTCAACTCCGTCAAACCCAATTGAAGAAGAAGATGAATCACAGAATTCATCTCTTCTCTCATCAAACAAAACCCAGTCTGTAAATCGATCTCAGAATCCAAAAAAGACAATCTTTTTCATTTCTTTGATAATCATAACTTGTATTTCATTATCAGTTGCAATTGCTTTTGGTTTCCTTTACTACTCTTCAATTAAAAATGTCTCACCTTCAATGGCAGAAACAGCTAGACCATTAGTCAAACTTAGTCAACCAGTAGTTCTTTTGATTTCATCTGATGGGTTTAGATTTGGTTATCAATTCAAAACCCCAACACCTAATATTCATAGATTGATTCATAATGGGACTGAAGCTGATTTGGGTTTGATTCCAGTTTTCCCAACTTTGACATTCCCTAACCATTACTCAATTGCTACTGGTTTGTATCCAGCTTATCATGGCATTATCAATAATCATTTTACATATCCGGGTACCGGTGAGACGTTTTATATGGGTAGTCATGATCCTAAATGGTGGTTAGGTGAACCTATATGGGAGACTGTAATGAATCATGGTTTGAAAGCTGCAACTTATTTTTGGCCCGGTTCGGAGGTAAAGAAAGGTTCATGGAACTGTTCTGCGGATATGTGTAAGCATTTTAATGGTTCTGTTGCATTTGAAGACAGAGTTGATACTGTTTTGAAGTACTTTGATTTGCCAGTTAATGAGATACCGAGTTTTATGACTTTGTACTTTGAGGATCCGGATGCGCAAGGTCATAAAGTTGGTCCTGATGATCCGCAGATTACGGCCGCAGTAGCAAAGGTTGATAAAATGATTGGTAGGTTGATAGATGGGTTGGAAAAGAGAGGTGTGTTTGAAGATGTTACTATAATTATGGTTGGTGATCACGGAATGGTTGGTACATGTGATAAAAAGATTATATATGTTGATGATTTATCACCGTGGATTGAAATTCCGTCGACTTCTGTTCAAACATATACGCCAGTGTTGTCTATGTATCCTCCGCCTGGTGTTTCAGCTGCAGATACTGTGTCCAAAATGATGGAGGGCTTGAAATCGGGTAAAGTTGATAATGGGATGAACATGAGAGTCTTTCTTAAGGAGGATTTACCTGCTCGACTTCATTATGCTGCAAGTGAACGAATTCCTCCGATTATTGGTTTACTTGAAGAAGGATTTAAGGTGGAACAGAAGAAAACAAAGCGAAAAGAATGTGGAGGATCTCATGGTTACGACAATTCTTATTTCTCGATGAGAAGTATTTTTATTGGTCATGGTCCTCAGTTTGGTAGAGGAGTAAAGGTTCCATCGTTTGAGAATGTTGAGATTTATAATTTGATTACTTCAGTTTTGAAGATCCAAGGAGCTCCAAACAATGGGACTGAATCATTTTTGAAATCCATTCTTTTGCCTAGTCCATGAAATTTCAAGAGTACGCCTTGAATGAAGTTTCTACGAGGTGAAAATTTTGATATGGATCTCCAATTATCTGTAAAGATGCTGAGTTGCTGCAATTGCTGCTTCATCTATATTATATATGCACCCTACTCTGCGCCAAAATGGTATGCTATCGATTAAGTTTAAAGCCATTCCAAAAATATTTGTTATGATTCAAGAACCCAAATAGAAATGAGATGTGTGAAATACTAGATGCATATTTAGTTTTCTTACGAGGTCTATAGGTATACTGCATAATGATTATATTCCCATTTATATTGGCAAGTATCTTAGCCGCCAGTAGGGATATATTTTCGTTGTACCCTGTAAAATTTTAGCAATTTGTGCACGAAACTATGAATGAATGAAATCACAATTTGCTGGATTATTTCATGGCTTGGTTCTTGTATGTTTGCTTATTCGTCATGAATGAATGAAATCACAATTTGCAGGATTATTTCATGACTTGGGTCTTGTATGTTTTCTTAATTGCGAAATCGCCTCTGTAGTTTGAGTTTCATATACAGACATTGTTCATCCTCCCAGAAAAAGAACCTGTATATCGTCAAGCTTGATGTCTCCTTGTCTTTCAGATTTCTCACCTTATGGCACGAGCTGAGTCAAGTTTAAGCTTGGGTTCCTCACATGCAGAAACCCAAGGCATATACAGTTAGCCCACTAATATTTTTGTGGCTTGCCGCTTGCCAACAGATGAGCACACGCATTATACAAGGTAAGCTGAAACTTAACAAATAAGTTAGGATAAACCCTGAATATTAGCAATTCTTATCTCGGTTACTTATCATTCAAGTTCTGTTTTCCGGATTTTAATTATCATCCAAGTTTTACTTATCCTAATCTGATTATGTTTATCCTGTAGCCTATAAATACAACCCTGCAAGTTGATCTTTTCATTCACAGTTTCGTACCTATTTTTCTTTATTTTTCTTCGGTATACCTCTGCTTTATTCATCTAAGTTTCTTAGTTTTTCTTGATCAGAGAGATAATGGAGATTGATTTGACACCCAAATCATCAAAATCTGTCTACGTAAGCGATGGTGGATCATATTTCTCATGGTCACCATCTGATCTTCCTATGCTTAACGAAGGCAACATTGGAGCCTCAAAGATTGCTCTCTAGAAGAATGGTTTAGCTATGCCAAGCTATTCCGATTCAGCCAAGGTTGCTTATGTTCTTCAAGGAAGCGGTACTGCTGGTATCATCCTTTATGAAGCAGAGAAGGAGAAGGTGATTGCAGTCAAAGAGGGTGACGCAATCGCCTTACCATTTGGAGTCGTTACCTGGTGGTTCAACAAAGAAGATACAGAACTTGTTGTTCTCTTCATGGGCGATACCTCGAAAGGTCACAAAGCTGGGGAATTCACTGAATTCGCTCTAACCGGTGCTAATGGTATTTTCACTGGATTTAATCCTGAATTTGTTGGTCGAGCCTGGGATTTGGAAGAAGACAAGGTTAAGGAGCTTGTTGGGAGCCAAAAGAGCAGCGGAATCATTAAGGTGAAAGATGGCTTTCAGATGCCTGAGCCTAGCGAGGCAGATAGAGAAGGCATGGCTTTGAACTGCTTGGAAGCACCTTTAGATGTTGATATTAAGAACGGTGGCCGTGTTGTGGTCTTGAATACCAAGAACTTACCATTGGTTGAACAGGTTGGACTAGGTGCTGATCTGGTCAGAATTGATGCTGGTTCAATGTGCTCTCCTGGATTCTCCTGTGATTCAGCCTACCAGGTTACATATATTGTTCGGGGTAGCGGCCGTGCTCAGATTGTCGGTGTTGATGGTAAGCGCAAGATGGAAATAAGAGTGGAGGCTGGTAATTTGTTCATTGTCCCAA
The DNA here is from genome assembly GCA_023531295.1 of Papaver armeniacum. Classification (NCBI taxonomy): domain Eukaryota; kingdom Viridiplantae; phylum Streptophyta; class Magnoliopsida; order Ranunculales; family Papaveraceae; genus Papaver; species Papaver armeniacum. The sequence continues at coordinate 54,626 of JAJJWW010017255.1, forward strand.
GGTTTTTCGTGGTTTCGAAGATTGCTGATGAGGAGGGTATGGATTGGTTTTCCATAATCAGTACTCCAAACCCAATATTCTGTCACTTGGCAGGAAGGACATCAGTCTGGAAGGCATTGAATCCTCAAGTTCTTGAGGCTTCGTTCAACGTTGCACCCGAAACCGAGAAGCATTTCCGTTCCAAGAGGACTAATGCTAAAATCTTCTTCCCTGCACCAAACTAACAAGACTCTGGGGATTTCCTCTAGTTTTATTTTAGTGTGTTCATATTTTGATTTGATCTTGCATGACCATTTAGAAGTTTTAGATTTTGTATTTTCCTTTGAATATTAATGAAATTTAGTTTTTTTTTGGTTAAAACAGATGTTATTAACTTGATTGCAGTACTGTGTTTTGAACTTCAAAATCAGTTTATTTATCAGAAAAAAAAAAAAAAAACTCAAGATCAGCAGTTTATGCATCCAGAAATAAAAAACAATTGAACATAAAGCCGCCGACTAAGGGGATCGAACCCTTGACCACGGGATTAAAAGTCACGCGCTCTACCACTGAGCTAAGTCGGCTCTTGTCTTGCTACAGCATTTTTCCCATTGCAGTTCTAAGAGCATCTCCAATGGGACACCCTCAATTTCCTATTTATCATGCCACATAGGATTTATTTAGATTTTATTAAAAATCCTTCTCCAACTGGAGTGTGAAGATTGAATGTGAGATGATGTGTCTAACAGTTATTTTAGACATCTGATCCTCTGGTTTTAGAGGTTCTTTTAGAGGATGTAATCATCCTAATCATCAATATCTCTTTATTAATTAAAGGATAAAATATTTTCTTTAAATCAATGGTTTTAAGAGGTTCTTTTAGAGGATGTAATCATCCTAGTCATCAATATCTACGGTTATTAATTAAAGGATAAAATATTTTCTTTAAATCAATGGTTTTAAAAGTTTCCAAAAAATGGAAAGTTTTAGACGGTTGAAATATTTTAGTTTTACCTCCTTAATTTAAGGAGAATTTAGTTTACTTCAGTTTTAAAGACCGACTGAATCATTATTTTGCTCAGCGCATGATAGTCGTGCATATGTTGAAAATCCTAATTGTTTTGCGCAAGCACGTTTTGAGTCCAGAGTTGGTGGGTGCATATGCTGCTTCATTTATATGGGCACCTTAATTGTTGCTTCGGGCATCCTTGGAAGCTGAAAATTCCACAACTCAGGAGTATATAGCCCCGTTTGGGATTGCTTTTTTTTCCTTGAAAAGCACTTTGTAACCAACTTGTAACAAACTTTTTAGGAAAATAGCGTTTGGTAAACTTTTTTAAAGCGCTTTTCTCCAAAAGCACTTCTGTTTTAGGCCAACTTTTAAAAGCTACTCAACTTTTAAAAGCTACCCAGGAGTAGCTTTTAAAAGCAGTAAAAGCAGAAGTTGTGGACCTACTCAATTTTAATTAATTGATTCTCTATTTTAACCTTGTTATTATATTAAAAGACAAAATCTACCCTTAAATATTTATTTATGTACAGTTATTTCACTAATCAAATTTTATTAATTTTTGCTATGAAATAATAATTACAACAACAATAATAATAATAGTATTTAAAGGTAAAAAATATATTAACAAAGGTAAAAATTAAAATTAAAATATTAAATTATTAAAATATGAATAAGAATTATTATTATTTTTATCTTTATTTAAATAATATTCAAAATAAAAAAGTATTTTATTATTAATAGATGTAATTTAAATAGAATTTTTAAACCATGTCTATTTTCGTTACTAGCCACATTATAAGCACTTCAACATGATAATTACCAAACAGAATTTACAGTTTGTTGGTTCCACATCACTTTACATATTATAGTTTACCAAACGTCTGACTACTTCATTTTTAAAGCACAACACAACAACGCACAACACAGCACAACAGAAAATCACTTTTGTAAAACTCACAGCAATACCAAACTAGGCTTATATGCAAGGTTATACAAACAAACATATCCCCCAATTTCACAACAAAAAGGTCATTTCACCTTTCCCTATTTCCAAACCTCAAAGACAAAATCCCCCCTATTTCATTTCTTTGAATCCTAGATTTTCTAAATGATCTCATCAAACCATCTTCTTCTGTGAATCTTTATCTTATCATCCATGGAGTATTTCAAGTTTTTACCGGAAGAGATTACACTAGATATATTGAGTCGATTACCGATTGAATCGGTTGTGCAGTGCAAATTAGTTTGCACAAATTGGAGAAATTTTGTTCGGCATCCTTCCTTCTCCAAGATGCACTTTCATCGTCTCAATCAGGCTTCTGGCGATTCCTGTAAGTTGGGTTTTATTACTTTAACTTATATTCCAAATTATTCCGAAAAATTACAGTATTTTGAATATAGTGAGAATGACAATCAGTCAACAACACCTATTGAAAGAATTACAAGAATGAAGTTCACCCCTCCATTTAAGGATATTAGCTTTGTTGGTTCCTGTAATGGGTTGGTCTGTTTTAACTCATATGAAGGAATACAACCTGTTTGTATTTGTAACCCTATCACCAACGAATTTGTTATGCTTCCACGACTCAAAACAGATCAAATTCGGACGACTGGATATGGTTACGTTTCCTCAACTAATGAGTACAAAGTAGCGGGAATATCTATGTACAAGCACCATTATGTACAAGTCTACGTATACACTTTAGGCAGTGGAAATGGATGGAGAGACCTTGGGAACTTCAGTTTTGAATGTGAGGGACATTTGTGTTTCCATGGTTTCTTTGCGAACGGAGCTCTTATTTTAATGACGGTCGATTAGGAAAGATCTTAACCTTCGATTTGTCCAAGGAAAATTTTGTAAAAATCTTTCACCACCTCCTTTGCCACCAGACAATAGTTATTGGCCTTGGACCAAAATAGGGGTTTTGGATGGGTTTTTGTTTTTCGCCATTTTGTTAATTCTAGACTAAACTTAGAACTATATATAATGACAAAATAAGAAACTAAACAACCCAGCTAAGTCATTAATCCTCTACACAAACTAGTTCATATTGAAGCAAAGGTAAAAGCACTTCTGGTGGATTGATTTCCCAGCTGTTATTGCAATTATTTAAACGAGCAAATCTAGCCAAAGAATCCAATACTCTGTTGGAAACTCTGTTAACAAACCTAGCTTGTACATCCACTAACTCTTGAGAAATACTTATAGATTCGACATTAAAAGTTGATCCTCTCATCTCGATAGAATCTTGTTGATGCCTTCTAACTGCCTCCATAAGCGATTTATTATCACCTTCTACTATAAATACCTTTATGCAAATAATCCATTGTAAAACCATCAACACAGCCATAACTTCTGCCTGATCAATATCTCTTCCATTTCTTGTCCAGGCCACGGACTCCATGAATTCTCCTATATAGTTTCGTAACACAAGAGAAAAACCAGCAAAGTTAGAATCTGGAATTATAGAAACATCAAAATTTAATTTAAGCCAATCATATGGAGGCGGATTCCAACAAATTCTAGGGTTGATGGTTATATGTGTGCTAGCAGAACCATGTGCAGTATAACTATTATGGATGCATATGTGATGAGAATAACAGAATTGAAAGATTTGTTGAATAATGCTTGCAGGATACTGGATTTTTCCTTCAAACAGCTTCACGCATCGACTTTTCCATAAAAACCACATAGTGATGACAGCTAGATTTCTGAGATTTCTCCTTTTTTTTTGAAAGTAAGGATCTTTATCCAGCCATGATTGAATCCATTGAGTAATATCTCCATAATTGTTAGCATCTTGCGAGAATGGCATTAGAAACAACATACCAAACCTCCCATGAGCCAAAGAGCATTGGAAAAAAAGATGCTTGATGGATTCAGTTCCATTAGAACATTGAACACAAATAGAATCTTTAAGATGAACTAGTCTCTGAAACTTGTCTGCCACGGGTAATATATTCTTAGCAAGCTTCCAAATAAACATCTGACACTTATATGGAACTTCTATATGCCGGATCATTAGCCACATCTCTGTTGTTGGTCTGTGATTGTCTGGTTGTTCTGCTGCATAAGAATTGCCTTGTAGGTTGAAGCAACTGTGAATTGACCACTTCTAGTAAGAGACCATCTAAGTTGATCTAAAGATGGTTGTTGAGGCAAAATAATATGTTGAATTTCTTTGAAGTTGATCCGAAGAACATATTTCTTTGAAGTTTATCAACTCTCAACCTTCTTGCTGAATGATCAATATACTCAGCAACTGTATCTTTATATTGGAAGTATTGAGAGGTTGATGTTGATAATCTTTATGTGAAACTCTTCCAAACCACTGACCTTGAATATTAACTTTTGACTCATCTCCTATTTGCCAAGTATGATATCTTCTAATCCATTTTAATCCTCTTTGAATTCCATTCCATATCCAAGTTCCTTGTTGCTTAATCTTGCCATACAGAGGGTCAACATTATGAAAATACCTTGCTTCAAGCAATTGTACCCATTTAGCTTCTTTTTCAGTCAACATTCTCTAAGCCAACTTAGCGAGCAGAGCTTCATTAAAGATATGTAGATTTTTAAAACCCATTCCTCCCATTCTTTTTGGTGCGCTTAAGTCATTCCAACCCACAAAGTATCCTCCATGCTTAGACTGCTTATTCCACCAATATTTACGCTGTAATGATTCCATTTTATTAACATATTTTTCTGGAATATGCATACAACTCATCTAATACTGTGCTATTGTTCCCGTGACTGCTTGGATCTGTGTTCTTCTACCTACTTGATTAACAATTTTACTCTGCCATGACTGCAATCTACTATCCATTTTAGTAAATGTGTCTGCAAAGTAAGCATTTTTGTTGTCGCCGACAAACAAAGGAATACCCAAATATTTCTCTACTAATGGCATTCTAGGCATGTGAACCATCTGTGAATATTTTCCTTGGCTGTATCACTCAGATTATTATTACTAAAATGAATACTTGATTTATTAAGACTAACCATCTATCCTGAAACCCGACAGAATTGAGAAATAATCTGCATCAAATTATGAATTGAGCTACTTGAGGCCACTGAAAATAAAATGCAGTCATCTGCGAAAAATAGATGAGAAATACTTTGACCTTTTATAGCTGGTTTTAACGGCTTAATTAACCCTTCCATTTCAGCTGCCTGCAACATTCTACTAAAAGATTCCATGCACATGATAAAAACATACGGAGAGAGAGCATCACCTTGACGAATTCCTCTCGATGGCATAAAAGGAAGAGTAGGAGAACCATTAAGTAGAATAGAAATAGAAGTAGTGCTAATACAATCATGAATTTATGAACACCATTTATCATTAAATACAAGGCATTGCATAATTTTGATTATCAATCCCCACTCCATACGATCAAATGCCTTCGCCATATCCAGTTTAATTGCTACTGCTCCTGGAAAAATCTTAGTTCTCTTCATATAATGAATAATTCATGTGCTATTATTGTATTATATAAAATGTTACGACCTGGAACATAAGCTGCCTTCCATGGTGAAATAATCTTTTGAAGCAACTTCTTTAATCGATTAGCCAACAACTTTGAAATAATTTTATATGAAATATTGCATAGTCTAATTAGTCGAAAAACGATGGAGTTTCTACGCATATAACTTCTTTGGTATTAAAACCTGATAAGTAAAATTAATTTGTGGAAGCAATTTGCAGTTGGAAAAATCTTGAACCATAGACACCAATTCCTTAGCAACCCCATCCAACATATTTGATAAAAGCCGGCTTGGAATCCATCCGGTCCTGGAGCATCCCAAGCATTAATTTGATGAACAACCTGTCGTATTTCTTCTCTAGATGGAATCTTTATAAGCTGTTCATTATACTCAAAGAGATACAAGGGGTAATCAGATTAAATATATCTTAATCTTGTGAAGGATGACATGAAGTATTAATAGAAATGAAATGTTGAATAAGAAGCTTTTGAATGTCCTCCCTTGACTAATACCATTTACCTTGCTCATCCCTAATAGAATCAATTTGATTCCCCCTCCTTCGAAAATTAGCTTGAGCATGAAAAACTTTTGTGTTTCTATTTTGACAACGAAGCAATAACTTGTCTCTAGACTGTTGATAACTAATATCAGCCTAAACATCGTACCAATGCTTAAGATTTTGTTGCAGATCAAGTAGAGTATCTTGGGATATAGTTGCAGATGCCTGAGCTTCCTTTATTTGTTATTGTACCAATTTTATACGATCATCAACATTGCCAAAATGTCTCTTCTTCCACTGACCAAGACCTTTATGAACCTGCTTGAGTTTCTTAGAAAACTGTAAGGTTGAAGAACCATATTGAACCTTTCCCCACTCTTGTTGCACCATCCTTGAAAGTTTCATGTTTAGTCCATGTCTCATATAACCTAAAGGGTTTATGGGTTCTGATGGACTGAGGTTTAGTGGTTAATAAGATGGGAGCATGGTATGATCCCCAAGGGATAAGATGATAGATAATAGCATCTGGGAAAAATGAAATCCATTGAGTGGATGCTAAGGCTCTATCTAGTCTGGTTTGAACTAGTTGAACAGATTTGCGATTGTTGGACCAGTAAAAGGAATTTCTTGCAGACCACACCTATGAATAGTATCTTAGATGACTTCTGGTGTGCAATATGTATGAGTAGAAAAAGAATTTCGATCATGACATGACAATGTAACATTTAAATCTCCAATGATGACCCATGGCAAATCCATATGTTTTCCCATATCAGCAATAGTCTGCCATTGAACTTGTGTTTCTTTTTTATAACAAGAACTATATAGACAAGTAAGTACCCATTGTTGATTTTCAGGACCATTATGCAAAATAAAATTAACCATATAATCCGTAAAATGCATGAGTTCTATTTTAAGACCATCTTTCCAAATAGCTTGTATTCCTTGACCTTACGTTTAGTATTATGACACCAAATGTTTGGATAATGCATTCCTTGCAGTAAAAAAATATGCATTTTTATTTAGTTGCTTAGTTTCTGAAAGAAATATAATTTCAGGGCTATATTGATGAATATAATCTTGTAAATGATTTCTAGTATGTTTAGTGCCTAAGCCCTGAACATTCCAAGCTAGGATGCGCATTATAAAACAACAATATGAGATTCCAAAAAAGTAAAAACCAGAAATAATGTAAACTAAATAGAAAGATAGAATAAACTAAAGGTGTGAATAAAAACCTGATCTTCCTGCTGTGTTGAAAGATTCCTATAATAGTGAGCCATAAGATTGTCCCATTCCCCTTGCTGAGGTATTGGCCTGTAAAAACTTGGATGCATTTGGTGCTCAGTCCCATAGTATGATGATTGCATATATTCCTCTTGCTGATATGCACTTGAAATTTGTTCTTGTCCTGGATTCTCTTGAAATGTAGCACTAGCATAACTACTTGCAGCCGAGGCCTCTCTGGTACGCTTATATCTCCTTGCAGTGGAAGATTCAGCCCCTTGTCCTGACACAAAATAAATAGTTGAAACATGAAATCCATCTTCAGGAGTTTGAAATGGTTTCTTTTCCATCCTCTCTTCTTACTTCTTGTTTTCTTAGGAGAAATAAGAATCTTCTCACCTTGCTTATATTTAGGATTGTTAGCCCTAAGATCAATAACCTCCCCAAAATCCTCCCCAAATTTGAAGATATAACTAGCAATAGTTTGCACATGTTCAGCTTTATATGAACATTCATTATCCCGGATTATCTTGAAATGTAGCACTAGCATAACTACTTGCAGCTGAGGCCTCTCTGGTACGCTTATATCTCCTTGCAGTGGAAGATTCAGCCCCTTGTTCTGACACAAAATAAATAGTTGGAACATGAAATCCATCTTCAGGAATTTGAAATGGTTTCTTTTCCATCCTATCTTCTTACTTCTTATTTTCTTAGGAGAAATAAGAATCTTCTCACCCTGCTTATATTTAGGATTGTTAGCCCTAAGATCAATAACCTCCCCAAAATCCTCCCCAAATTTGAAGATATAACTAGCAATAGTTTGCACATGTTCAGCTTTATCTGAACATTCATTATAATTATGAGCTAATATTAGACATGCTGGACAAAGATTTTAGGTTGTCTTTGAAAATAAATAGGAATCCATTGAGTAACTTTTGCTGCATTCTCTGTCATTAAACCTCTTAACATAGGATTGAAAATATTAAACTCAATAAGAACACTTACAACATTAGTATCAATTGGATTACCATCTTCTGGAATGAGTTTGAGAGGGTTACCAAGAATACTTGCAATTTTATTTTCTACTTCCACATTAAGGAATTCTGGTGGCAGCTTTTTGATGTCAATCCAGAATTGCCGAGTTGAGAAATCTATCTTTTAAAATTTGAGAGAAGTATTCCATTCCCTAAAGATAATTAAATAACCATCAACATTCCATGGTCCTTCTTCCAACACTGCATTATAACTTTGCCAATCATAAAATCGAAAAATAAACAAATTGGTATCATGTCTTCTAATTTGAAAATGACCATGACCCCAAGCCATTGTAAGCTCCTGTTCCACCTTATCAGCACTCAAGGGAATTCACATATGACTTTTCCCAAAAGATTAACCTCCCATTTCTTAATAGTTGGTTGTAACTTGATATGAGGATATCGAATGACTCTTATAGTTTGATCATCTTCTTCTAAATTGGTGTTTTTAATTCTTTCTATTAAATCAGAAACCTCACCTATTGATTTTCTAGTGGACATTATTGAACCAAAAAAAGCTGTAAAGATAAGCAGTTGGAGAAAGCAGAACTGGTATAATTTGAACTTAAACTTTCCTATATTTAAACAACACTTACAGCTCTTATGTCGAATACGTGTTGAGCAGAGCAGAAAGCTAGTGCCACTTCTCATGAAATAAAATTTATGAATCAGCATATTATGTTGGTCTTGATTTGTATGTAAACAAATTGATAGGTCCTGCTTATAAAGTCGAACCATAAATCAATGAATCTGAACACTTTGATTTTTACTGTGTCGGAATATAACAAATGCATCCTTATCTCTTCGAAGCTTTCAAACAACCTTTGGATGATGAAACCTTTTGATGGGAACCTTTGTCGGGAGAAAGATCGGAAGTCGACTAGCAATTCTCGCTAAACATGACCCAACAATACCTTAAAAAATGAAAAACAAAACCAATAAGATGAACTCAGAATAAAGAAGAAAACAACAAAATTAAAGAGAATCACTTCTAATTGAGATGTAGACTAGTCAGAAATCCTTTTTAAGACATTACAGAATATTAAATTTAACTGAGTTGGTTAATTCAGTACATAATATTAAATTTAACTGAGTTGGTTAATACAGTCACCGAGCCAATCGCCAAGTTAGTCGGCAGAGGCTTCTAGAGTGGCTCATATACGGGCAATCGTAAAGGGCTAGATTCAAATCTCCAGCTACAGTAGAAACTCTATAAATTAATGCTGTCGGGACCATCAAAATTTATTAATTAAGCGAGATATTAATTAATCGATAAATTAATAATTATTAATTTATATGTTGACGGCTGCAAAAAAGTTCTCCTGATTGTGGATAATAGCCCTGCTCATCCAAAAACTATTGAAGGACTGCAAAATAGAGAATTATTTTTTTTGCCACCAAAGACAACTTTAGAAATTCAACCTTGTGACGCAAGGATTATACGAGCTTTAAAAATGCATTATCGTCGTCGATTTTATAGAGGTCTTTTGGAAGGCTATGAATTAGGGCCGTAAATCCATAAAAAATAAATGTGTTAGATGCAATAAATCGTGCAATTTCAGCATGGACTATCGATGTTCATACAAGTACACTTGCAAACTGCTTTCATCATTGTAAACTTCGATCAACAGATAACACAAGTTTAGAAAATTTGGATGAACATACATACAAAGAAATCACTCGAGACTTGCACAATTTGATCAAGAAGTTGGGCTATCGCAATGTCGAAGATGTCCAAAAATATCCGGAAGAAAATGAAGTTACATAGTTGTTGACTGATGAAGAAATAATCGAGAGCGTTATGGGAACTGATAAAGATGTGGAAGAAGAAGATGAATGTTCTACAATATAGCCCACTTCACGAAAAAAGGATATTAAAGCGGCAATCACATTGGATAATTTAAAAATTCTTACAATGATATGAAAAAGTAGAGATGAAATTCAATGAGATATTGATTTTAGCAAAAAACTGAAGACAATTAAATCATTTTTCAAAAAGTCTTTGTAAATCATCAATGTATTGAGTGTAAAATAATGCGTTATTAGTTTATATTTCATATGGGGTCTATATAGGTAATCAAAAATGTATTATCTTATAAATTTAGCGAATTATTAATTTGGCACGTTGTCCCCGATTCGGGACCGGCCAAAAATATTATTTAAGAGAGTTTATTAAATAATCGAGTATTAATTAAAAGAGTTTCTGCTGTACTCTATGTGTGTCTCTCTCCATCCACTTTTTTTGTAAAATGAAACCTCTTAGGTACAAATTTTCAATTTCATAAAAAGTTCTTGCAGTTTTCCCTTGACTAAAATACCCCTTCATAGTTTAGTAAATCACTTATTCACTTCCTTAACCAGATTAATCACTAATTCACTTCCGAACCACCTTCGCCAAAAGCCCCGAAACCGTCACCAGGAATACCCTCCATTACCACTACCAGCTCCGCCATCACCTCCAAAATCAGCACCTCCTCCATCACCTCCAAACCACTTTCGCCAAAACCGCCACCAGGAATACCTCCATAACCATCAATCACTACCAATAACCACTAACGGTAGCAACACGTACCAGCACCATCACCACCTCCGCAACCAGTAGTAGCTCCACCAGCACCAGCACCATCATCAAATACTATAATTCATCTCTACCCTAATCATTACTCATCACTTGACCAACACCAGCACCACCACCACCATAACCAGGTACCTTCTGATTTTGAGTTCCGATTCCAAATGCAACTTCGATTTCAAACCCAATATTTAATTTCCATTTCGATTTCAAATGCAACTCCGATTTTAAACACAATTTTTGATTGCCTTTAGATTTAATGGTTTTATGAAATCAAGCTTAAGATTACTGTAAACTTTGGGGGTTGAAGTTAAACTCTTCCTTTAAATGAACTTCAACTGTTTCACAAAATACCTCAATGAAATAATTCTAACAAACTATGTAGTATTAAATAGTTTCTACCGGTTAATTTTCTGGGATTCAATGCTTTGTCTATGGCATAAACATTTATCATTTAGTTACTGGTGCAAAAGTTCTCCAGGTATTTGGAAGCCTGAGCTTGCTATTTAATGTCTAGCAAACTGATTATCCTACCATTTCAGGGTACAAAATTGCAGTTTGGATTGGCCGTTAAAAGCATTAAGCTATATATTAAAGCTACTTTGTCAGTGAAGAGGAGGCTGGCATGTGAAAAACTAGCTTATTGTGCTCAGGTGTGTGTCTTAGTATCTGCAAACATTGACGACTCTTCATACATTTTCTTTCTAAGTGGTAGTCAACGCTGCTTCCATCATGTCACAAGTGAAGGCATATTACTTTTTTTTTACATGTGTCAATTGTCTGCTTCTTGTGTGCTGGGCAGGCTCACTTCTGTCTCTCCGCAAGTAATTTGACTGAAGAGTATGGAAAGAAACATCTCTCGTTCATCAGATGGAAGTATTTAGAAGCTAAGGTACCAAAGAGTTGTATACCGAATTTGATCTCATTGTATTTTGTGAAACTTGTATTTTTAATACCAACAACAATTTTTTGCTTAAGTATGATAGGAGTTGTTTGAAAAAATTTATAGGAGAAAATATGTGTTTAATGTTGATGTTAGAAATCGGAACTAATGTTGCTCATTGACATTGCAGTTCACTGAGGAAAATATATCAAGTCTTTAAAGTTCAGTTCATTCATTTCAAGTGTAGATTTTGCTGTAATCGAGATTGATTGATATCAGCTAAGGTGTGATCTCAGTAACAGCCCGGACAACAGGGTCAATTTCCTTTTCCTGGAAGAAGTTTATTCTTTCACCATTTAGCTCGGAAACAGTTCTTGATATGGCTATGGCTTTTTCGGTGTAAGACTGTAAGTGTAAACAAAAGCGTCTTTTCACCCAAACCCTTGAAACCAAATGAATAAGAACTAGTTCAACATTCAACAGCGATCCAGAAACCCAATTTCCATTCAAAACCCTAGAAAAAAGAATTTTTCATTCAATTTACTCTTTGTTTCTTCTCCTATTACAATCACTCATCTCTAGTTAAGGATTTCATGATGGCGAAGTTTAACATTCTACCTAAAGATATCAGATTAGACATATTGACTAGGTTACCAACTGAATCCGTTTTGGAGTGTAAATTGGTGTGCAAACCATGGAGAGATCTTATTCATCATCCATCTTTTTCTCAGTTGCACTTAACCCGTCATCTTAATTCCGCTGATGATGATTCTGGTAAGTTGGGTTTTATTGTTGTGAGTCATAAATATGGACTTCCAAAATTTTATTATACTGAGTATAAGGAGAATTTCCATGAAACAGCCTTTAGTAGACAATCAAGGATGGATTTAGATCTTCCATTTGTGGATTATTCTCTTGCTACATCTTGTAATGGTTTAATTTGCTTCGACTCAAGCTATGATGGTAATTCTGAACCTGCTTATGTCTGTAATCCAATCACCAGAGAATATATTATGCTTCCAACATCTAAAGGATGGTACTGGTGGACTGGATTTGGTTACATTCCTTCCACCAATGAGTACAAGGTTATTAAGATAAATGCATCTGGGGGAGACTCAATTACCGGAATTGTTCAGGTGTACACTCTTGGCAGTGGCTTAGGATGGAGAAATGCGGGAATCATGGACGTCGACATGAAATATGTTAGAAATAATTCAGGTGCGTTTGTAAATGGAGCTTTTCACTGGGCAAACTACTACAATGGAACCGTTCTTGCTTTCCATTTGACTGACGAAAAGTTCAGTGAACTTCCAGCACCACCTTGTTGGACACCAGGTGTTGTTGCAAATTCTAGGATTTCTTTAGGGGTTTTAGGTGATTTCTTAAGTTTTACTAGTGGTTGTGACATATGGTTATTGAAGAAGAATAAAGATAACTATGAGTTAAGCTGGAGTAGAGAGTTTAGTCTTGACAATAAAATATTGCGGCCATTTGGGTTTACAAAGAGTGGTAGGTTTCTGTGCTATGCCTTTCAGCATAGCAAGATCTATAGCTGCGATCCAAAAGCATCATCTGCCAGAATGGATGTGAGTTTTGGCAAGTCTGTTCTTTGAAGCTATCCCTCACGAGAATACTTTAGTTTCTTTAAAAGTATTAGGAGAAAAGGATACAAAAACAATGGAATCCAATGGAATCCGATGGAATTCAAGCGAGGACGAGGAGACAGAAAACAATGATAAACTGAAGAACCCGGAAGAATGAAGTAAATGATCTCTAGTTACTTGTCATTGTGGTTGCTGATGGTCAAAACTGCTCTAGTGCACAAAGATACTGCCTCAAGCACATTAGAACGAACATCGGTATCCTCAATTAGTTTGGAAGAGTTGAATGGACATCGCATTTAATTGCACAAAGAAGTGTTGCAGATTGCTAGGTCTTCAAGATTACGATTACCCATTCATAAATATCCGCTCACTTTGCTTCGTGGATTCTTCCAAGTCCAGGTAATAGAATTTCTTTTGCAGCTTCCACATATTTTTCTAGCATCTTTCTCCACACGTTTACTGCAATCAAGACGAGTTTTCCTTCTAGATTATGCTTGCTATTGGAGTTCTGTTCTATTGAATTTTTTACCCATTACGAAGCCGTTTTATATGTTGAACAGCTTCTTTTCTGTTAATCTATTTCATTGTTCTAGTTAGTTATATCATGAACTGATTATTTATACATTAAGCACCGGGGATGCAGCTATATTTCCTGTCTTTGGTTGATTGATCAAACAAGGAATCATCCTCATTTTTGCATGTTCCACCCTTTCACTGAGATTTCTCGGAGGGGACCAGCTCCTATGTTAGACACATTAGAATGGATATCGGTATTCACAGAGCAGATTTAGCAAAGCCAGGTTATGCAGTCTACCAAAATAGTGGAGCAAGAGAATAGCATTTTTAGACAAAAAAGTGTTGCTTTGACTTGTCAGTTCTTCGAGTTTTAAGATTACAAGAGCTAGCTCTAGATATCGATCACGTTATTACTTGACTGAATTATAACTTACATAGAGAGGAGGTTGCTCATCAAGCATTAGATGGCCAGAGTGAATTAACACTGGAAAATTAAGCGGCAATGGGTCGAAACGATAAAAATAAGAGGTGAATGGAATGTAAAGGTGCTAGAGTTTCTTCAGTTCTACTGTAGGCACAATTTTCTCACACTTGTTGATCTGATAAACCCATTACATGATACAATTAAAAACGGAGTTCTTGAAATCTTGAATCCGAACTAAAAGGAAATAATACAAAGTGGAAGTGCAGACTATAAAAAAAACAAGCGAAACCCCTGTAATACAACCCACAATTTTATTGTTACTAGTGGATCACATTATTATACAACTCTGGAAAATGCTTCTTGAAAAGCAGCTGCACGACCATCCTCCCATCTTCATTATTCATTGGGAATTGTTTATACCCTCCCGTACAGAATTTTCTTATGTGATTAACCACTCCATTTACTGATTCGTAGCTTCCTCCAAGTCCAGGTAATAGAATTTCTTTTGCAGCTTCCAAATCTTTGTCTATCGTTTTTTTTTTTTCCAAATGTCTCTACAGTCAAGAGGAATTTGCTTCAGAATAGTCAAAATGATGCATTAGTTTATGTAAACATTGATAACGGTGATGGCTATTTCAGATATGTATATAAGTAAATATGCTTCCTAACGGAGATTTTTTCTATTGAATTTTAACCTATTTCGTAGCCATTTTGTTGGTTGAGCAAATTGTTTTCTGCTGACATGTTTCATTGTTCTGCTTGTATCATGAACTGAGTACCGCGGATGAATTCACTCTCCTTGATTCAGTAGGATTTATTTATTTATTTATTTTTTTTTTTTTTTGCGTAGAAGTAATTCTGCAAACATCATGCAAGTATATATTATCAGTATATCATCATCAACTCTGCAAACACGAAATTTAGGGGTTATTGCTTGTATAGTTGTATTTTACCTGCAAAAAGAAGAGACTATTAGCAGCAAGAGGGTTAAAACCATTATTAGCTGAAAAACACAATACGTTTAATACATGAATTTTCTATTTAGATGAGTTAAGAGTCTGACTTTAAAAAAGTGGGCAAATGTTTTATAGCAAATATGGTCCACAAAGGGAAGAGTATCTTCTGCCATCCAAGTTGATAGTTTCTTCATAAACAGTTGTAAGTTTTTAATGTGCTATAAACGTGAAAAGACAAACAATTCAACTTTTGGACATGCCTTCCTGTTTTGTCTGTTTACTAAAAATAACCCGTGCACGGCATGAAATTTGAATAATAGTTGGTCATAAAGATTTAAATAAATAATACAAACTATAATAAGACTTATTTTGATCTATGAGAACTTGTTTAGATATTTGTCATCCAGATAATTATAAATTCGTTACATTTATAACTAATTAAAATAATAATTTTTTGATAAAAACGCCAGGTACATTGCTATAATTTGCCTAACTTTATTCGATCCTCAAAAATTACACTTACAATCTTTAGTCGATCCCCAAAGATTGGTGGTCTGTTATACTGTTGTGTTGTATTCAGAATATTATGCTGAAACTTCTCAGAATATTGTGTTGAATCTTTTTCGATATTTGCAACCATTTCCGGATGAATATATACTATGCACGTTTTTCATATTCGATATTTCGAACACCAAATCAGGAGTTGAGAAGCTAGAGGTGAATCATGATAATAAAGAAAGGCTTGGTGACAGTGATAGGTCAATAATTTAAGGTTTAGATAACAATGCTCAATCGTGTTGTTATGGAGGAAAAGAAAATCAGGATCAAGAAGATAAAAATAAATAAACTTAGCAGATGCAGAGAAAAAAAGAAATCACCATAAAAGCCAAGGAGGTTTATGAAAAAATTAGGGTTTCAGTGTCAGCTTTGAAAATGAATGTTATTCCGAGCTAGATTGTTGTCCCACTTGCAAGGCTGCAAAGAATGCAAACTTTTGAGTCTACATGTCTTAGCTAGGCCAATTCTAAGCTTTAAAATAACATTTCCCTTTTCTCTAAAATTAAAATTCGTCTATGACTGAAGTGAAAAGTTTTGGTGATTCACTACTATTTGGGTAGATTTTAATTGTATATATTTATTTTTATTTTTCGGTTGTTTCCAAGAAAAACAAAATGAGTCAAATAGAAATGAACTTTTTGTTTTTTAACATAATGTTCTTTTTTCTTTGTTTTTTGCAGGTTGGGAAGGACAATTGATTTATTTGAAGGCAGATATAAGGGTTTTACATGTTGTAACTGCAAATGTTTTAGTAGTATTTGTTTTTTGTAGGTTGATAAAGGTGGGTAATTCCTTTTTAAAAAATATGAGCCGTTTTCTTTTTTGAATAAAAAAAAAAGAGTTTGTAGCATTTAGTTGGTAAGCATTTTTTGTTGGCACATTAATTTTTTGCTATTGGTGAGGAACTAATTATAAGGATTATATGCATACATCCATAATTAAAGGAGGTTACAAATATAATCTAGAAATAACTCGTGTCGTAATGACACTGTTTTAGTCTGATCTAAGACTGATGTAAATTTTTTTCTAGACTGTTAATCGTTCAATTCCGAGAAATTTTTCTATTTTGTTTCTAGTAATAACCCGTGCCATAACGGCACGGCATGAGAATGAATAATTATTGGTCATAATATTATTAATGACGACTGGAATTTTGATGAATCGTGTTCGTGAATCTAATGGTGTTGTGAACTTATGTTAGTTCAACCATAACAATTTTATTTTTCAATGCATCTGATATGGTGCTTTATCGCTAAATCAATAAGAACACCCATGCAATTCTAAAATGTAGTGTTTCTTCAACTGTTATTTTTAAGAAATAATCCGTGTTGTAACGACACTGTTTATGGCTGATGTAAGTTTTTTTCCAGCCTTTTAATCGTTCAATTCCGAGAGAAATCTCTATTTTGTTTCGAGACAAAATAATGTCCTTGTGAACCTATTAAAATTAGCCATATACATCACCAAAAATCCAACAACCAAATGTAATAGTATAAATATGTATATCACTTCTCATCGTATACAACTTGCTACCATTAAATCCAACTAATATTGTGTTGGTCTAGGAACTGACTAAATATTGTAAATTTTTGTACTTTAAACCATTAACCTCTTTAGAATTTAATATTTCAATTAATCTTTTGAGTTATAAGGTGATCAATTAATTAGATGTCAATAAATTTAGGTTCATAATGGAAGGAGGTTACAAACATCATGGCCTCTAAATGTCTTTGGCTAGGACGAGACTGGATGGTCGGATCACCTGTTTGTCTCTCAAAATGTTATCCTTCCGTCCAAGCTCAAAAACCCATTATGTTTTGAATTATAGATTAGAATGAAAAAATTAAACCGCTTATTAGATTGATTTGGTATACCTCTATGGCTTCAATCATAAGTAGCCGATGATTAGTGTAATATAAGGAGAATATATCCTGAAAAAAGATGCTTTAGGAAGTTAATATCTATGATTTACATTGTCGTTCATTGGAAGATACTTAGTCTTCTTGCTTGAGTAAGTAATTGACTTGTGCCTTTGAGTTAGTTAGACCTATAACATGACAGTTCTTATACTTCCGAGCAATGTACACTACTAGACCACCTTGACCACAACTGATGTCTAGAAAAGTTTGTCCATATTTAATTTGTGCTCGCTCGCAGTATAATTCATGTAAAGCTTCTTCTGCTTCGTCTATTATTGCTGATTCTTGCTTCAAGTAGCACCTTTGGATTCACCGTTTTAAGACAATGATAATTGTGAAAGAAAACATAGTGCACCACTGAAATTATTAAAATGTTCTATGATTTACCTGAACTTGATACTTTTCCCCGAAACCCTTATTAAGAATCTTGTGTTATAAACGTGTAATTATGTTAAGAATATCTAGGGTGAATCTCGTTTATTATTGGGATGCCATTGTGTATAGCCCTATAAATAGAGGATCTAATGTTTGTGTAATACTGATAATGAATAGAATTTGTCTCTCCTTCTTCTCCATATTTTCTGTCTATTTTTCTATTCACAAGACGTAATCATAACGCTCTAATCGCTGAAAAATTATTACGACCGATTTTTTTTTTTTTTTTTTTTTTTTTTCAAAACATACTCTAATTTTTTTTTCGCTCTAATTGTTTTCTTATTTTTGTAAACCCTAATTTTTCCTAATTAGGTTTAAGTTTCTTTTCGATTTAAGTATGTATAATATATATACTTTTGTACATATCGATCGTTTGATTTGGCCTAATCATAGCCGGTATCATATGAGGTACACTAGAGTTATGATTTTGATGCTCGTTTTCTGTAATACTCATATAGTTGAGTTAGCATCCATAAATCGTCAAAAGTTGTACTCTTTTTCCTTCGTTTCAGGTTTTGTCCCACGTGGTTTTTCCTGACAAGGTTTTAACGAGGCAACATCTTGTTTCATTTGATTTTCATTTAAAATGTTGATATTGTGCTCTTTTTCCTTCGTCCAAATTTTTCCCCATTGAGTTTTATTGGCAAGGTTTTAGTGAGGCAATCTAATTCAACATGATGGTCATCCAAGGGGGAGTTGTATAAATTTTGGTTGTATAGTGGATGCTCATATTTTATTAAACCAAATCAACCCAATCATCTCCTAATA
This sequence comes from Papaver armeniacum, assembly GCA_023531295.1. NCBI lineage: Eukaryota > Viridiplantae > Streptophyta > Magnoliopsida > Ranunculales > Papaveraceae > Papaver > Papaver armeniacum. The sequence continues at coordinate 73,501 of JAJJWW010017255.1, forward strand.
ATTTGGATTTCCTTCTAACAAATACGATTTTTGTTCATGTATGATAAGGTATTCATATCTTGGCACTACATCAACTATTTATGCAAATCATATCCAAGAAATCAGAAATCCAAGACACAAGTAATTAATATATATTAAAGAAGAATGAAGACTTGAGGAAACTACTATTAGAAGACTAACACAAAAGAAAACTTCATCAACTGGCAGATTTATCACGAAAGCATTACTATCTCTAGCATTCAAGAAATTTATTCACCGAAATCGGAAAAGTGTCGACTCGAAGATTTGCAAGCCAAGATTTAACTGAAGTACTTATAAGGGGAAGCATCTTAGTAAAAGGTATTTTACTGGACTATCACGTTGTAATATTTTTTCTTCGTCAAGGTTTTATCCCACTGGGTTTTCCTTGTCAAGGTTTTAACGAGGCAACATATGCATGTCCATCTCTGTTCTAGGTTTACTCACAATTGTACTCTTTTCCCTTCAATCGGGTTTTTTTCCTTTGGGGTTTCCTGACAAGTTTTTAACAAGGCAATTAACTTAGACAAAATGTCATCAGGGGGAATGTTATAAACGTGTAATTATGTTAAGAATATCTAGGATGAATCTCGTTTATTATTGGGATGCCATTGTGTCTATCCCTATAAATAGAGGCTCTAATGTTTGTGTAATATCGATAATGACTAGAATTTGTCTCTTCTTCTTCTCCTATTTTGTCTCTTTTTCTATTCACAAGATTCTCGTTAGTAATTGATAGGTTTCCTTGTTCATTGTTTCAATTTCCTCTTTGACTGATCAAAAAAAAAGAAAAGAATATATATTTAGATTACTCTCAGAAGAGTCAGACAACAATCTTAGGAAAGGCATATGTTGCTTCGGAAAAAAAGAAAAGAAAAAGGAAAGGCATATGTCACAATCTAAGTTCTTTGTAAACAGGTTCTAGTCGTTCTAGTTAGATGTTGAGTTGCTGCAATAGCTATATATGCACCTTACTCGGCGCCAAAATGGTATGCTAGCGATTAAGTTTTAAGTCAATCTATATATAGGTTTTATATTAAATGGGTTCAGAGTCTTTGGAGAACCCAAATAGAAATGAGATACTAGATGCATATTGAGTTATCTTATGAGGTCTATAATATATCTTAGCTGCCAGTACGGATGTACTTTGTAACTGTATCCTGTTACATTGTAGCGCAATTTGAACGAAAGTATCAATCAATAAAATAACAATTTGATGGATTATTTCACGACTCTGGTCTTGAATATTTTCTTAATCGTTAATCATGAAATCTCCTTTATGGTTTGGATGGTACCTAGCTTCATTCCTGGTGGGCAGCAGCTTGTGTAAGCGTGGTGGACATGAGCATTTACAAAAACTTGGCATGTCCAAAATATTGTAGTAGCAAAACTAGCAGTTTCTTATTGTTATTTTCATGAATTCCACACTACCTTCTAAATGCAAATCAGTATGCACAAATTGGAGAAATGTTATTTCTTATCATCCATTCTTCGGTAAGAAGCACTTCCATCATCATCGTAATCATCCTGATTCTGGTAAGTTGGGTTTTCTCATTTGGCGAAAATAGTTACGGTAGTATTCGAAAATTTCATTATTTTGAATACAATGACAACCATGACTCAACAACAACCATTTAGAGAATTGCAAGATTTAATTTGACCACTCCATTTACTGGTGCTATAAGCTTTCTTGGTTCCTGGGATGGTTTGTTTTGCTCCATATCATGGACCTATTTGTATTTGTAACCCCGTTACCAAAGAGTATGTTATGCTTCCTGATATTAAAACAGATCATCATTGTTCTACTGATCATTATGCTTATTGGATGTGTGCATTTGGTTATGTTTCTTCAACCAATGAGTATAAAGTTGTCGGAATAATGTCGAGGGCCGAGTTTGCACATGTCTACATATACACTTAAGGAAGTCGAAATGGATGGAGAAACCTTGAAAAGTTTGATTATGGAATAAGTTTATGTCATGCGGAACAAGGTATCTTTGCCAATCAAGCTGTTTATTTTACATATATATATGTATATATATATATATATATATATTATAAAGTGGTTAAGTAAAATAAATATTTTTAAGAACGCACAATTAGGGGATACATTTTTTGATTGGGGGATATGAATTAGTAACCCCATCCAATAGTGTCCGCTAAGGGGTGTTTTTTGGGGGCGGAAATTGTAAGGACCATCAAGCTCGTCAACGCCATTAGACCGGTCAAGGGATGATTTAACCGCTTATGACTCGTTTAGCTCCACATGAACGTTAACTAATAGAAATTAATAAAACAATAATTTGACTATGAAATTAGTACCACTAGATAGATATCGAAAAGTTATGCGAAATGGACTACAAAAGCGCGCAAATAAGATATTGGACGAGGAAAATATTGCACTAGAATATTGGATGTCGAAGTTTCACAAAAGTCAACCAGAGTTGACTCGGCCGTTGACCGTACCGTGAATGTGACCGTTGACTTTAGTTGACCGGACCTCTATTTTTGGATGAACCTTCCATTAGTAAATAGTTAACCCTTAACCAATTCTTATAGAGTTATATAGTAAGGTGTAAATAAGGTGTAAATGGAATTTAATTAACTTATTAAATTTATGGAGAACTTATCTTCTCTTTTGAATAGGTGGTGGTGTTGCATTTAGAGTATAGTTTGAATTCAAACTAGAAAAGAGAAGTAGGAGGTGGAAATCATACTTTAAGTTTAGATTTAAATAGAAGTTTGGTTAATAAAGATCAATAGTTATCTCATGAATAGTTAGAAATGAACTAGGAAAGCTTATGCAATAGTATAAAAGTTTCATAAGGTGATGAAGAGTGACTGAACTTGATAGAGAATTATTGTGAGTAAAGAGAGTAATTAGAGCCAAATAGAAACATAAAGGGTTGAGATAGATTGAGTGAAAGAACCATTTGGGTGTGTAAGAAGGCGATGATGAAATTAATTTACTATACATGGCTAGATGATGATGGAGTTGATAGAATACTTGTAGACTAATTAAGGTAATCCTTAATACGATTCTTGCATGTTTGTAATGGTTGGGTAGGGATTATATGATGAGAACAGTGTTAAATCAATCGTATTGATATACTTGAAATTCATGATAGTTTATGCATGGTATTCTGTTAACTGGCTATAATCTAGAGACCTTATTAGGTATGTTAGAGACTTAATTAGAATTATCTCTATAAATGTAATTTGTAGTACACCGTATGAGAATTCTGTAGATATAAATGTTTCTCAATTAGGTTGAGTAACGAATGAGATATCCGTGATCGAAAACTTGTCGACAAGGCTGATCCCATGTGTATTCAGTCACGAGTATAAATAAGAGAGTATAAAGTTAGATAGCTTAGAGTTAGATATGGAAAATATTCAGTACGGAAGAATTGTAGAGAATGATCCCTTGTTTCTAAAAAGCTATAGTTTGTTTAATTTGAATTTATATTACGTAATATAGGAACCTTAGAAGTTGACCCCCGAGCTGAATTTTGAGGTTTAATACTAGAAATATTTCAGTGTTTTAATAAAGAAGATGACTGAGTCAGACACTGACTCGAAATGTGTCAGACCAATACGGGTTACAGATCGGGTAAACGGGTCGGATGGTGGGTTGATCTGATGGATCTGTAAATGGATAGCGGGCCGGATTACTGGGTCGTGCCGGATCAAGTACATGGGCTTGGACTTAGGGCTAGAAATCTTATTTTGTGTTTTTGGACCACTTATGGTCCAAATTAGCTTTCGGGTCCTCTGCAATATTGTAGGGTTTTTCGAGGGCTTTCCGATGACACCCATATTGACCCCATTTGAATAAGTATATATTAATTTATGCTTGAACACTTAACACAAGGTTATGGAACCATTAATAGAACTAGAACCATTAGTTTTCATTTAGCCTATAACTGGAGACTTGAACGAAATTATGTTTTGAACCTTGTATGAGCCAATTGGCTAAACTCTTAGAGTGATTGTGTGATTAACAATTAGTCCTTATTAACAACGATCAATTCAAAGGATGAACCAGTGGATTGAGGATCTCGAGGTAGGCGAGGCTTGTCATCAAATCAAGTGGGAACTCTGTAACCTTCTTGTAATCATTAAGTTCCTTTTTAAAAGCTAGCATGATGAGTCATTACTTTTTATAAGCATATTTGTGTGTAAATGATTGGGTATATTGTGTAATATGTATTGTGTGGATTCCAAATGTTATATCTATTTTTATACTTATTATAGCCCAGATGAGGAAATATCGTTATATAGGGGAATATTACCTTTTACAATTTCTTGTGAGAATCCAATCGTTTGCATATTATGCTTGATTGTAAAACCTTCGAGACTTATGATGGTAGGTCTTGAATCATGTTTTGTATGGGCACTCTATGTGGATGGCGCTATCATTCGAGTCTGGAGTTATTTTGCTTCCGCTTTCTCCAATGAGGTTGGCGAGGTCTGAATGACATATCTTAGTTGTTCTAGTTTCACTTTTGTAGATTCATCCGATGGTGGTCTTTCACGAATATTGTGATTATGGTACGCAATACCCGAGGAAGTGGAATTAGAATAACATTCTTCATGAATGATATATATTACGATGCTTGTTGTTTGCTGAGTGAATAATTTGATGTGTGTATGAGTGAAATCCCCGCGAGGAGTGACTATGGTCTCCCCACAACTCCTTTCTAAGTATTATAGACCAGATGAAGCAATACATAGCACGAGAAGTGCATATAATAGTTATCTAGCACGTAAAGTGAAATACTATTACTTTTTATTTTATAACCTAATTTATGTCGTTAAGACCCAGATGAGGAAATATTATATCGAGGTATCTGGGGAAATCACTCTTATGCATATTATGCACGATGACATGTTTTATTACCATTCTTTAGAACTTAGAAGCATATTAGTGATTACTTGAACGTTATTTGTTTCCATTGGGCACCCATTTGGGATGATGTGGTCACTCTTTCCCACTTCAGTTTCAATATTCAGAAGAAAAGGTGCACACGAAGATATCCGTACTCAAAGCTTAGAGTTTTATTAAACATTAGTGATATCGTGTATCTCGTATTATGTGTATCTTTGTTAATTTATTTTAATCAACACATTATTTTATTTATATCACTCGAGAGATTTTTCATTTATATAATATCAGAATGTTTGGGTTTGTATCAGGATTAGTTTATGTAATTATGAATATTGAAATGGGTAATCTAGATTTGATGCTTCTATTAGGTTGTAATCCATTAGCTAAGTAGGTGATTAGGTTGGGGCGTCACAGAAGTGCTAAAATACCCTTCCATATAAATTAAAATTAAAAATCAAAATAAAAAGCAAACCCTAACAAGTTCTTGATGATACGTTAAATCGAATTGTTGTTGATCAAGAAAAATACCATGCTGATACTAATGCCGGCATGGTTTTTAGGATGAATACCATGCCGATACTAGTGCCGGAATGGTTTTTAGGATGAATACCATCCCAATACTAGTGTTGTTATGGTTTTAGGATGTATACCATGCCGATACTAGCTGATTCAGACAAATTTTTTGTATGTTTTTGTCCTCAAACCGGCACGGTACACTTGAGAATCAATACCGTCACTACTATCGGCATGCTCGATAATGAACTTTCTATGCCGGAAATGTACTTACAATTTCAAAATTGGGGGATATTGTGTATCGGCATGGTGAAAGTATGAATACCATGCCGATTTGGTCACTGCCGGCATGATATTCATACTTTTACCATGCCGACACTGAGTTTTTCAGGCGCAATAATGGTGAATTCAATGAAAAAAAATAATCAAATTTGAATACATTAATACCTATATATAAGTAATAATTGGAACATTTATATGTTCAGCTTGTTTACTTTCCTGGGTTGGTTCCTCACCTAAACCTTCATGATCATAAATATCTTGATTTGATGTTGTTGCATCAACAAATTCAATGATAATAATTTATTCAATGATAACTTAACTAATTATATTTAACCATTAAACATGATTAATAAAGGGTAGATTAGGAATTATATAAATTATCCGGATAGGGGGTGACCTTGATTTACTATTTAAATCTTGTTTTTGTCTTTTTCCTATATCCCCCAATTAGTTTTGGTATCCCCCAATTGCGCGTTTTTTTTAACAATCATAATAATATTAACAATTAGTAATTTTATTATTCTATATATTTATATTTAGTATTCTATATATATTTAGAGAAGTAGAAGGAGCAGAGAAGTTGGAGCAAGCTCGTTTAGGGGTTTTGGTATATCTTCTCTGTAGGTTTCAATTAGGGATTTGTGGTCGAATTTCTCTCAAATTGGAGAACGGTTTTGTGTGTTGAGTAGGAGGATTTCGTCGATTGAAGAAATTTTTTGGGTTTTAAAGAATTTGTTTCTCTGAGATTGTCGAAATGAATTTGGGGGGTTCGGTGTGTATTTCTCCTTTTCTTTTTCATTGTTCCCCAGAGAAGTAGAAAGAGCAGAGAAGTTGAAGGAGTTGGAGCAAGATCTTTTTAGGGGGTTTTGGTATATCTTATCTGTAGCTTTCATTTAGGAATTTGTGGTCGAATTTCTTTCACGTTGAAGAAAGGTTTTGTGTGTTGAGAAGGAGGATTTCGTCGATTGAATAAAATTTTATGGTTTTGAGGAATTTGTTTCTCTGAGAAGGAGTTGAACAATTTTTGGGGTTCTCAGAGAAGGAGTTAAGTAGAAAGGTATTTGGGTTCTCAGAGAAGGAGTTGATGAATGGTTTTGAGGAAGATTTGAATTTTCCGGTAAGGTTATAGTTTTTTTTCCATAACCATTATGCCCAGTACATGTTCTACATTAGTTCTTGTTAATGGTTCTGAATCGCAAAGGGGTACACACGTTCAATGCCCTTTTAAAGGTTTTGATGGATGTAAGAATGGGGTGAGAGACAGAGGTCTTGCTAAGAATTCGTTGATTTGTCATCTTAATTATCAACACTTCATTCGTGGGGAAGGGAATGATCGGTGTAGGGAGAGAATTCGTAGTAATGCTAATGTCTTCAAAGCATGGGAGGATGTTTTACTTAATATGAAAATGTGGCTCTGTCCAGAATGTATGCATTTGCAGGCATGGAGGAATCATTGTAAAAAACACATTGGGGATATAACAACAAGCCCTTTCAATGGCAGAGGTGTTGATTTCTTTATACATGGGATCCCCAAGCCTGCAGATCTCGTGGTTGTCGACGAAGGAAGCAACAATGCAATGGATGAAGAAAATTTACCCGCTTTCCTTTCTTTGGAGTTTCTCGACAAGGTATTTCAATCTCAAATTCAAACTGTATGCAATATCCCTTCAAAGTGTAAGCTAAACTTTGCCAGAGCTTTTAAACAATGCCTTAACAAAATCATACTTAATCCTAGGGATATAACCCTATGGATCCAACTGCTTGTTTTCCACACTTGTGTCCTACGCAATTACATCCCTAAATGTAGCAGGGAGGAGCGTTCAGGCACACAGAAAAAACTACATGCCTCATATATTAACCAAGCATTATCTCAGCGGCATGAAACAACTGACTGTATTAGATTAGTGCATCAAATCTTGACTGAATGTGACTCTCTTCAACCTGACAGACCTCATGCCAAGTATCATAAACAAGATGACGTTAACGTGCTCCTTTGTCGTACGAAAGTGCGTAATAGACAGTACACAACAACTATACGTGTCTTGACATTCAATTGCATAGCACCTCCAACTACAGCAACCCTCACAGATCTGCAAAACAAGCATCCACAAGCACCTCCACCTGACTTACCCTCCCAGGCAGTCGCGACAGCTGCTGTCCGTGTCACTAACGAAACCGTTCTTGGGAGGATTAAGAGTTTCCCCAAAGGGACGTCATGTGGACGATATGGATTGCGTGCACAACACTTATTGGATGCCCTAAGTGGTTCCGCAGTTGCTATTGCAGATGAACTTCTACCTTCTATCACATGTATTGTCAATCTTCTCCTTGCAGGGAAATACCCTACTTCCCTAGGTGAATACATATCCAGTGCCCCCCTCACCCCATTACTCAAACCAGGTGGGGGTATATGACCCATTGATGTGGGTACTATTTGGAGACGGTTGGTATCTAAAGTGTCAGCTTCAACTGTTGTCAGAGCTATGGGTGATTACTTAGGTGATTTGTAATTTGGAGTTGGAATTCCTTGTGGGGATGAGGCTACTTTACATTCTGTCAATCAGCTCCTGCAAATTAAAGGTAACTTAACATCGATGACTATGTTGTTAGTCAATTTCCGCAATGCCTTTAATCTAGTTGATCGCACAGCCATGTTACGTGAAGTAAGGCATAGGTTCCCTTACATTTACCCTTGGGTCGAATTTTGTTATGCTTCTCCAGCCAGGTTATAATATGGAACATCGATCCTGTCTTCTACACAAGGTGTTCAGCAAGGAGACCCTCTTGAACCACTCCTTTTCGCCCTGACCTTGCACCCCCTTGTGCTAAAGATTAGCGAACAGTGTGATCTTGACCTGCATGCTTGGTACCTGGATGACGACACCATCATTGGATACACCTTGATGGTTTCCTAGGCTCTCAACATCATCGAGAACGTAGGCCCAACTTTTGGACTCCATCTTAATGTAACCAAAACAAAAGTTTTTTGGCCTAACATTGACAGTCGTAGCTTGCAGATGGGTGTTTTTCCTGCGAACATTTGCAGGCCAAAAAAAGGAGTCAAACTGCTTGGTGGTCCAGTTAGTCTTGATCATGAGTTCTGCAATAACTTGGTGATGGATCGTGTTCAACGTACTTTCCGTTTAATGGAAGACCCCCAGATTGAACTATTGCTACTCCGTAATTGCGCTGGGGTCTCTCGCTTATACTTCACCATGCGTACCACAGCAACGACATCTCTAAAACAAGCTGAAGGTAACTTTGACAGATACTTATTCCAATTCTTGCAGCGTTTAATCACTGGAGATGGGCCTGGTTTCGATCAATTGCAGCAACGTCTTGTCTCGTTGTAGAAATACAAAATATCCCCCCCCCCCCCCCTCCCAAAAAAAAAAAAGAAAGTGAAAAATTAATTATTTTTAAGCCCAATAAAATTATTTTCAGAGATATGTTTGTTTTTGTCATTTGCCACAACAACAATGGTTGAATCTGATATTTTACCAAACACACTTTGATTGTTTTTTTAACCAGCTTAAACTTTAATTAATTTTTTACCAAACATCTAACTGCTTTTTTCTCACAACAAAAAAGTACTTCTACAAAAGCCGCAACAATACCAAACTAAGCTGTAGTTTAATATTTTTTGGACAATGTTTGTGACATTTGTCGCTGATGATATCTATTCTTATGAATTGTAAGATAACTAAGTGATGTTACACTTTTCAAATGCAAATTGAAATGAACGAGTTTCCCTTTTCATTGACCCACCCTTATATCTATTGTTCAACTCCAAACTCCTCTTCTTTGGTACAAGTATATATAAATACTTCGAATTGGATTTTTCTTTGCAAACTACTTTTTGCATGATTCCCCTGCTCTCCTTGTGAAACGCCTACCTGAACAGAGATTGTACAAGTAAAATGCACACTGAAATCTATGGCACTTCACGTCTAAGCCAGTGCCTTTACGGTATCATCTACCGCTATGTTTCTCATAATCGTAGTTCGGTTTACCAAGAAGAGAGTGTGCAGCAAAAGCAGATCACTTTCATTTAGCAATGTAACCCAAACTACCATACTGGAACGTGTATGCTAATGCCACATTTGTAGGAGAGGCCCATATCTGTTTTACGGTTTATATGATGTTTTCAGTCATGTTCAAAGAATCTATCACTGTCTTTTCTTTCGTTGTGCAACACACTTTCATACAAGGTGATTTGAAGTTAGATATGTAATGCAATTGAAGTGGAGGGTTAACTTGAATGAATGTAAATGTGTTACAGTGGCAGGTTAATGTGAATGTGAAATACTTTCAGCAATTCGGTTTCAGCTATAATTTTTTTTTCAAAATAGTTATCTGCAGACAACATCTAATAAGAGTTGGGTTCCATATTTCAACTACACAAACTAGAGCTTGTGAAAGAATGTCTTTAAGACATAACTAGGTGTTTTCCAACATAGTTCTACAAATCTAATAAGTGTCGTGCAAATCTTATTCATAATAGTAATAAGAGTTGTTACATATTTATACAATACACATCCTAGGTTGTCCAAGATAGTCCTTCAACTTATACAAGTGTTGTGTTACATATTTCTGCGACACGCATCATTTTTTGTTTAAAATAGTCGTACAACTTCAAAAAGAGTTGTGTTAGGCTTTCAAAGTAATTTTGAAAGATATTCACAACCTAAGCAAAAGATTGTCGAAAAAAGAACCACATCACCCTTTACAACTTGTAGTCAAACATTGTAGAAAAGCTTGGACTTTATACAACCCCCACCTCCACAATGTATGAAATGGAGTTGTCGCAGGGGTACTACAACTCTAACCTGTAGTCGTCAATGTTGATTTTTCCCGTAGTGTTAAACGTTTTCTATAATTACTTTTAACCAAACGACATCTAAAACCGCGTCTTAGTCTAGATGGTTTTTATAAACACGTTCAGTTATAAACGTGGTTTATAACTACGTTTTTATTTGATGGTTATTAAATAAGTTTCAGAAAACGCTATTAATAGCAACGTTCAGTGGAGGAGGATTTATAAAATGTTGAGAAGGAGTTATAAAATGAGTCTAGTATAAACGCTTTTAATATAAACGTGCAGTTGAACGTCTATTGAAATTACGTTCAAGGAAAATTAATGTAAGGGTGAACAACAATAGTCATGTGGCCCCGAGTCATTTGTTCAAACCTACGAAAAAATTTGGAAACGGAAATATGGGAAGCTAGGGAGTGTGATTGATTTGTCCCTGCAACGGTGTCCTTCGCCTTGATTGGTCGTGAGGTGCATGTCAATGATTGGAAATCTATAGATAATGTCTTTAAGAATTGTTTTACCAACACAATGATTGGAAATATATGGATAATGTCTTTCAGAAGCAAGTATACCACCAATACTGCAAATTACTCATAATATAGTATTTCGACTTAATCTACATTTGTTCAGAAAATTTAAATTTAAAAATAATAATTTGATATTTGAGTCTATAATGCCCTAGAAACCAGTGAAGTTAGCTATGCCCATGGACGCTTGATCCAACCCACAGTATTTCTGCTAAAATTGCATAGCCCCATTCATAATATGGTGCTTTGTCAAGATCTTCTAACACTTCGAGCCAACCAATATTAGAAACAGTAGTTGAGTTTGGAAAGAACGTATGACCCAGTAACCATAAGATAAACACCCTTTCGAGTTCATGATAGTCATCTACATTTGTTGAGTCTGTATTTTGGTTAAGGAAATATTTCAACACTGAACATAATAGTACACCTCCTTTCAAATTTGATGATCTCCATGTACACGTGCTTCCATGAACGAGGGAAGAAGCGTCTGCCATTTATTATTTGAAATCCATTCATTTTGGTTATATGGTACATGATCTCCCAGTCCACTTGGGATCCCACAAATGAAGTATAAATCAAGGGGCGTGATTCCTATTACAAGAATAATATCAACTATAATTAATTCTTTTGATTATTTCAAAAATAAAATTTAAGTTAAGCTAAACAAACTTACCAATTTCAAAATTCATAAAATGGAACATGTGCGTCGTCGGCCACCACCTTTCTACCAATACTTTCGTAATTTTGTTGTTATGTTTTCTAGGCTTCACACTGTAAAGCGTACGCCAGGATATCTGTCAACCCTTTCTCGGATTGCAGGGGGTAGACCTTCATAAGTAGCCTTTAAGTCTGAAAATCCACATCTCATTCTATAAAATCTCTCAGACCGCTCTTGATGCACCGACACATGACCTTGGACTAATGATAGAGCAGAAACGACACTCGGCGAAGCAAACTCTGCATCCTGACTTTGAGTATAATCTACATTTGTGGCAGGCCGCGGTACTGGTTCATGTCTTTGATCTCTTTTGTGCCTCATACTATTGACCGCTTTTTTTTTTTATCAAGTTGCTCATTTTGTATCAAAAAAATTTTGGTTTAGAAAAGTTTTGTTTAGGAAGAAGAAAATTTTATTTAGGAAGAATTTTAGAAGTGAAAATGAGTTCAAATGAAGGAATTTATAGGTTTTGAAAATTATATCCTTTGGGAAAAAGGACGTTGAGTATTTGACCGTTTGCGTTTTTTCTTCTCACGCCCGCGGTTGTGAATCATACGCCGAGTGTAACCTTCAAACACCGAGTTTAACCTTTATACGCGGGTGGATGTTCACAGTCCTGATGCTTGATGATCAACCGCCCATTTCTTTTTCCATAGTGCAAAATCACGTTTGACTATCCACCAGGCTCAACATATATTTTGTTTTATACATTATCATATGAAATTGCCCTTATTTTGCTCAGCACATGATAGTTCAAAAAAGCAAACATGTTTCGAGTCCTGAATTGGTGCTTCATTTATATGGGCACCCTACTTGTTGCTATGGGCATCCTTGGAAGCTGAAAATCCTACGGTTCACTATAAACAAACAAACATATCCCCCAATTCCACTACAAAAAGGGTCATTTCATTTCTCTTCACTGTTTTCAGAGACAAAATCCTCAGAATTTCATTTCTTTGAACCCTAGATTTTCTAATATCTCTCCGACCGATCTTCTTCTATAAATCCTTATTTCAGGTTTACTGTTTCTAAACCTCAAAGACAAAATCTCCCAATTTCATTTAGTTGAACCCTAAATTTTCTAGTATCATCTCATCAAACCCATCTTCTTCTGTCAATCCTTATTTAAGATTTACTGTATCCAAACCTCAAAGGCAAAATCCCTCGATTTCATTTCTTTGAACCCTAGATTTTCTAATATCTCATCGAACTGTCTAAATCCATATTTTATCAACCATGAATTATTTCAAATTTTTACCAGAAGAGATTACAATAGACATCTTAAGTCGATTACCCACCGAATTAGTCCTGCAGTGCAAATTAGTTTGCACAAATTGGAGAAGTTTTGTTCGTCATCCATTGTTCTCCAAGATGCACTTTCATCGTCTCAATCAGGCTTATGGTGATTCTGGTAAGTTGAGTTTTATTGCTTTAACTGATATTCCGAATTATTCCGAAAAACTACTACAGTATTTTGAATATAATGAGCATGACAATCAGTCAACATCACCTATTGAAAGAATTACAAGAATGAAGTTCACCCCTCCATTTAAAGATATTAGCTTTGTCGGTTCCTGTAATGGGTTGGTCTGTTTTAACTCATATAAAGGAACACAACCTGTTTGTATTTGTAACCCTGTCACCAAAGAATTTGTTATGCTTCCACAACTCAAAACAGATCAAATTCGGACGACTGGATTTGGTTATGTTTCTTCAACTAATGAGTACAAAGTAGTGGGAATATGTATGTACAAGTACCAGTATGTACAAGTCTATGCATACACTTTAGGCAGTGGAAATGGATGGAAAGACCTTGGGAACTTCAGTTTTGAATGTGAGGGATCTTTGGGTCTCCATGGTTTTTTTGCGAACGGAGCTCTTTATTTCAATGACGGTCAATTAGGAAAGATATTAACCTTCGATTTGTCCAAGGAAAAGGTTTGTGAAAATCTTTCACCACCTCCTTTGACACCAGACGATAGTTATTGGCCTTGGACTAAAATAGGGGTTTTGGATGGGTTTTTGTTTTTCGCCATTTTGCAAATTATAGAAGGAGCCAGATATATTGACACATGGTTATTGAGAAAGAAGAATGACGATCATGACATTAAAGAGCTAGAGGAACATCAGTCATGGGTTTGGAATAAAGAGTTTAGGACTGGCGGAATCAATTTGTTTGCTGTTACAAAGAGTGGCTGTCTTTTAACTTATGATGCTAACCATATCAACATTTATGACACAAAAGCTTCAACCTCGAAACCGCTTGTGGAATTTCAAGAGCGGTTTTGTGAAATATATCCTCACAAAAACACCTTAGTTTCGCTGAAAGAATTAGGGGAAGAAGATGCAAAGATAATGGGGTAAATTGAAGGAGATGGAAAGCCGTGAACTGGTTTCATCTTAAAATTGAATAACAAGGGAAGTTCCCGCGTATCTACTGCTATTAGCATTGTCTCAGTGAGTTTTAAACTTTATATTGTTGGTTGTCTGTGTTTATATCATTTGATGCAACTTAATGGAAGTGTTACTTGCTTTTATACTTGTGCATTTTGCTACCAACTTGACCTTATCTGAATGGGGGAATGTGATGTCTGCAATTGTGACTTATTTCTTTGTTTACATGGGAGTCGAACAAGTATATGCAGATAAAATTGGGGAATGAAAAAGATGTCCCAGTAGTATTGAGGGAATATATTTTCTTCCTGCTTTTTTCTTTTATTTTCTAGGTAATGTTAGGGATCTAAATTGATAGTTTTTTTAATATTTTCGTCAAATGTTTTGATACTGCAACAAATCTTCTTATGTTAGTGTTGTATAAAAAACAATAAACTACACCGAAGTTTCTCTTCATTCATCAATAAATTTCACAAGAATCTTCAAGCAGACTTCTCTGTGATATCATGTTTCCATTCTGTCTTCAACATTGTAATTGTTACTTACATAATAATTTGTATAAAAAACTATGATGAAAGTTTCGGTGGAAAATTTCTAAACTGGGGTCTTGATGATTCTCCATATTGAAATCTTCTCTAAGCATTAAGTTTGATCTCGTCAATGTGGCATGGAAAAAGTAAACTGTAGTTGCTTTCTTTTTCTTTTATGAAAAACTGTGAAAATCCAGAGGCTTGAGCAAGAGGGCCAGATTTTCTCATCAAGAAGCGCTGGTGTAGCAGTTTCCAGCCATTCGCAAATGTCCTGCGGATACTGCTAAGAAAAGGAATATTGCAGTGATGAAGAGCTTGATCTGCTTGAGATAATGTGCTCAGGTTAGCAGATAGTCATTCAACTGAACTCACTAGTAGCAAAAGCAGACCCTGTTTGGAACAGCTTCATCCTAGTCAAACAGCTTGTAATTTATCAAGCATGAGTTTTTTTTTGTCTTTCAGGTAGTTGCTCATGTAACAAGTTTATAGCATGATCTGATCAAGTTTAAGCTTCTGCTTGAAAAGTAAGGTTCTGGAATTTCCTTATATGACAATCATAAGCTCATCACTAGGGAGAGATGTTGGACCATTTCTTTTGGCAGCGTAGTTTTGCAACTAACTTTGTGGGGCTTGCCTGGAGGTGAACACAGATTATGCAAGGTTAGAAATTCTTGTCCTACAGTTACTCTTTTTCTGATTTATATAACCTACTAAAAGTCTAAAATTCTACTACTCCATACTCCATAGTCATCCAAAGCTGGATTAGGATTAGGTCATCTCAAAGCTTTCCTTTCAGGATTTTTATTCCTATAGGAGAAAAGAGAAATCTGCTTAATGTTCAGAACTGCGAATAACTTTCATGAACCCTCCACTGCCTCTTGTAATATACGATAATAATTCAAGAAACCAAGCATGTGTTGTATGGGGGCTTTAAGCTTTGATTTCGATCTTATGTATTTATAAACAGATTTCTGAATTGCTGGAAATGCTGCTTCATATATATCGGCACCCTACTTGGTGCAAAAATGATATTTTGTCTGTTTAAGTCTTACTCCATTCAACAAATATTTGTTTTGATGAATAGGTTTTATAGGCATTAGGAGTTACAACAAATCTTCATTCAACAAATCCTAATAAATTTCACATCAATTGTGTAATAACCATGAATGATAGATTTCGCTGCTGGATTATTTTTAAACTTGGGTATCCTGTGTATCTCTATATTTTAAATCTTCTCTGTACTCGAGGATCTCGCAGTTGTTGCACGGAAACAAAATTCCCTAATTGCCTTTTGTATGTATGAAAAGCTGAAAATTTTAGATGCTAGAGCAAGATGGTCTGAAGGCTGAAGCAAGGGTGTTTTACTTTGGTCCTTGTTTCCAGTCGTTTGCAACTGCCCTGTGGATACTGCTAACCTTTCCACTTCCAGAATTCCAGGTTCTTGAAAAAGAGTTTATGCAGTGCAATGTGCGTCATATATACTCTGTTCCGGTTGCCAGATTCTTATTCAACAGAACTCTCTAGTTCCAGGAGTATTCATTGTTTAGAATTAAGCTTGTACTTTATAAAGCTTGATTTATTTTTGTCTTTCGGAGGATTGCCTGTGTGATAAGGCTAATACTATGGCACAAGCCGAGTCAAGTTTAAGCCCGTCTTCTTGAAAAGTGAGGTTGAGTGATTGCTGGGAGGTGAGTTTATGACACCAGTTGTTTTGGCAGCCAAGTTTCAGAGCTGACTTTTGTTGGGATTGCTGGGAGGTGAACACGGACTGTATAAGGTCAGAATATCTTGTCCTGGTGTAACTCTTTCTTTGGATATATAAAACCTACTAAAACTTTATTACTCCATAGTTATCCAGAATTGAATTAGCATTCTGTCCTGAACGTGTGCCATTGGTCGAACAGGTTGGACTTGGTGCTGATGTTGTCTGGATGGATACTGGGTCCATGTACACGCATGGATTCTCCTGGGATTTAGCTTATCAGGTCTTTCTATTACATGAACAAGCTCTCTCGAACTTGCTTATATTATTGTGTTACTGGTTAGAGCAAAGCTCTCTCTATTACATACAACATTGTTACTGGTTAGAAAAAAGATGATACACCATTTTCGCTATGACTGACTGCACCAGTAGCGGCTGCTTTCAGTTCCTTGTGACCATCATCCTCATTTCGTTCTTACTACTACTACTTGTTGCAAGTGATTCAGCCATACACTGAGCCAACTGCCAACTCATCTGCATTGATGGGCGCCCATTGGCCAACCGATGAACAACGCATTATATAAGGTGAGGTGAAACTTAATGAACAAGTTAGGATAAACCCTAAATATTAGCAATTCTTATCCAAGTTGGATTAAGATTTATTATATTCGGTTACTTATCATTCAAGTCCTGTTTTCCGGATTTTACTTATCCTAATCTGATTATGTTTTCGTAGAATCTTGTGAGCCTATAAATACAACCCAAATTGATTTTTTCATTCACAGTTTCGTACCTATTCTTCTATATATTCTTCCATACCTATTTTCTGCTTTATTCGTCTGAGTTTATTTTTGTTATTCTTGATTAGAGAGATAATGGAGATTGAATTGACACCCAAATCGTCAAAGTCTGTATACGGAAGTGATGGTGGATCATACTTCTCATGGTCACCATCTGATCTTCCAATGCTCAAAGAAGGCAACATTGGAGCATCAAAGATTGCTCTTAAGAAGAATGGTTTAGCTATGCCAAGCTATTCCGATGCCGCCAAGGTTGCTTATGTTCTTCAGGGAAGCGGTACTGCTGGTATCATCCTTTACGAAGCTGAGAAGGAGAAGGTGATTGCAGTCAAAGAGGGTGATGCAATTGCCTTACCTTTTGGCGTCGTTACCTGGTGGTTCAACAAAGAAGACACCGAACTTGTTATTCTGTTCATGGGTGATACATCCAAAGGCCACAAAGCTGGCGAGTTCACCGAATTTGCTCTTACGGGTGCTAATGGTATCTTCACTGGATTTACAACTGAGTTTGTTGGCCGAGCTTGATTTGGAAGAAGACAAGGTTAAGGATCTTGTCGGAAGCCAAAAGAGCACTGGAATTATTAAGGTAAAAGATGGTTTTCAGATGCCTGAGCCTAGTGAGGAAGACAGAAAAGGGATGGCTTTGAACTGCTTAGAAGCTCCCCTTGATGTCGATATCAAGAACGGCGGTCGTGTTGTGGTTCTTAACACCAAGAACTTGCCTTTGGTTGAACAGGTTGGACTTGGAGCTGATCTTGTCAGGATCGACGCTGGATCAATGTGCTCGCCTGGATTCTCCTGTGATTCAGCTTACCAGGTTACATACATTGTACGTGGAAGCGGTCGTGCTCAGATTGTTGGTGTTGATGGCAAGCGCAAGATGGAAATAAGAGTTTCAGCTGGTAACTTGTTTATTGTTCCAAGGTTTTTCGTTGTTTCGAAGATTGCTGATGAAGAAGGTATGGATTGGTTTTCCATAATCAGTACCCCAAACCCAATATTCTGCCACTTAGCAGGAAGGACATCAGTCTGGAAGGCATTGAATATGCAAGTTCTTGAGGCTTCGTTCAACGTTGCACCCGAAACCGAGAAGCATTTCCGTTCCAAGAGGACTAATGCTGAAATCTTCTTCCCTGCACCAAACTAACTAACAAGACTCTGGGGATTTCCTGCTTTCGTTTTATTTTAGTGTTTTGATCTTTCAGACCATTTTGAAGTTTTAGAATTTGTATATTCCTTTGAATATTTCTGGTTAGTGTTGGTCTAAGTATTAATGAATTTTAGTTTATTTTGGTAAAAAAAGATCTTATTTATTTGCAGTACTGTTTTGAAATTGAAGATCAGCATTGTAACCAAAAAAAAATAGTGAAACAATGGATCGCCGACTAAGGGGATCGAACCCTTGACCACGGGATTAAAAGTCACGCGCTCTACCACTGAGCTAAGTCGGCTGTTGAAATGTTGCAGCATTTCTTGTATTCCAGCTCTACTAGTTTCATTTCTTGAAAGCTTGAGATCGTAACCCAAGAACAGCCAGCTAGGGCTGTCAATGGAACCTATCGAAACGGTAACTAGCTCTTCCATTACCGTTACCGATATTTCCTACCGGAATTCCGATACCGATAATTTCCCATGAATTTTAAAAATCAAAACCGCTACTGTTCCATTAAGTTAACGGATATCGGTAATTTTACCGATAAATACCGTTAAGTGAAATATTATACATAACCTATTTCTCATACTAAAAATTAGTTCAAAATAAGAAATTTTAGGTTCCAAATCCATGCAAAACACAATGTTCCAAATTTGCTTAGTTACATGTTCTTGCAAAAAAAAAAAAAAAAACATAGAAAGAAATCCAAAAACGGTTAAGAAAGCTAAAGTATTTCTAGATCTTCTTTAAATTCAAAAACTGATTATCTGCCCTGCATCCGGTCCTTCCTTACTCCTTAATCCTTGTACCTTCAACTTCAAAGTATTTCTAGATCTGCATTTCAAAGAAAGTGAAATGTGTTAGTTAGCAATGCAAGACATATGAAAGTATATGAAGGGAATTATGGTGTCAGATAATCAGTTCTCGAAATAACAATAGTGTAAATCTTGAACTTAACAATAAGAAAATAGAGTAAATGCCACTTATGTTGCCAGTCTAAGGAGAAGAATGTACAGCAAAAGGAAAAGAATTTTAGTTGTTACCCTAACTTTACTGTCAAAACAGAGACTTGAGACCAGAAAAACAACCTGCAACTAAGAGGAGACTGGATTCACTCAGTGTAACTGCTTTTTTCATTGAGGAGACAGAGACGTTAAATTCTACTTTGTCTACATTCAAAGACAAATTTGCAAGTAAAAAAAAAGGCTGCTGAAAAAAGACAGACCACGCTTCTCATTTTATATGATGGATATCTATATCTATGTAGGTATGGATGGACCTGAATGAATGAAAACATCTCATAAACATCACATGGAATGTAACTCTAGCCAGCAAGCAAATATATTATACAACCTAGGGCTGTCAATGGGGAATCATGGGTTTACATATAAGACAATTCAAAAGAAACAATCATAGCAGAGAATCCGAGATATGTTATAAAGCTCTTCTTAAAATGAGATATGGCATCAAAACAACAAAATAAACATTATAAATATGAAAGTAAAGGAAGGGAATGATGAAATGAAAGTTTACTAACCAGTGTCATTGAGCTCGGCAACCAATCACTTAAGCAAAGTAATGCTTGAACCAATTCCGAGCTAATGAACTCCCGTGAGTTGTAAGAACCCTACCACCATTATCGAACATGGATTACGATGCTACACTTGTTACTTGGAACAACTAACACATCTCTTGCAATCTTAGCGAGAGTTGGGTACTTAGGTGCATGATTCTTCCACCAACTTAATATATCAAACCTCGGTTCATCCGTGGTCTGTGCCTTTAGGAAGTAGTGGTTCCTCCAAGTATTTCTCTAACTCTGACTTTTGAACCTCAATCTCACTATTTTCCATTATAAACTCAGCATAATCAGTATCACTTCTAGTTGATGTAGTTGCACAAGTCTCAATTCCAACTGAACCTACTCCACTAGTTGAATTACCAAAATAATCTGGAACTGAAGAGTTGCTTTCATAAGAAGAGAAAAGTTCATTGAGTGCTATATGAAATTTGTTATAATGAGTAAGATACTGCCCACCATATAATCTCTTAAAACCAAACTCTACCCATCTAGCCTTGTACCTAGGATCCAAAACCACTCCAATGCTCATCAACAAGTTACACTCCTTCCAATAGCTATCAAACTTTGACCTCATCTGCGATCCCATATCTCTGATATATTCATGTGGACTAGTTTCCCATCCTGCAATGCATTTATTAACATCGTATACCCCATTATAATACATATTTGCTGTTGGATACTTAATCCCTGCAAATTTAGTTGAAAGCACATCAAACACTTGCAAACACTCACATATATGTATTCCTTGTTGCCAATCCTGAGAACTTGGAAGTATAGTGAAGTTAGAATCCAATTGAGCTAGCCTAACAAAACCCTGTCTCAATTCAATTGCATCCCTAAGCATATAAAACATGGAGTTCCATCTGTTGTCCACGTCTAAACCAACAGACCTTCCAGGAAGCTTTACTTGCGCTAAAGCATTTGCAAACTTCTCTTTTCTAGCCTGACTTCCCTTGACATATTTCACACACTCTCTAATATTGTTTATAAATGGAGCAGCTACATTCATCCCACATCCTACAATTAAATGCAATATGTGATTGCTACATCTCATTTGAAACAAATCCCCACCAAGGACTAGACCATCCTTGCTCTTAAGCCAAGTCTTCAGATTTTCCATCATAACATCATTGGCTCTAGCATTATCGTAGCCTATAGCAAAAATCTTATTATCTATATTCCAATCTAAGGCTACCGATTTCACAAAATCTGCGAGTAACTACTCCAAGTATGTGGTGATGGCACTAAAATGTATGCCAATGTTTTCTTAATTAGTTTCCATTCATCATCTATGTAATGCATTGTCACACAACAATAACCATCTTTCGTATGTTTACATGTCCACATATCTGTTGTTAAACTGCATTTTGATGTTATTGTGTCAAATAGTTCTTGTAATTGCACTTTAAACTCAGCATACAGTTTCATGATATCATCTCTAGTTGTATTCCTACTGTACATCTTAGCAGAAGGATTTAGAGACTTAACAAACTCTCTAAAATATGAATGCTCAACCATGTTAATTGGATAATCATGCTTGGCAATCATCTTAGCAACAAGTATCCTAGTAGCATCAGGATCATACTTCCAATTAGCTAACTTAATTTGTGTGTTACCTGTTTTGGTTGAAGTTATTTTTCTTTGTCCAGGTTGATTCTCTGGCCTCTTTTTGCAGGTCTTTAGATGAGATCTCAAGCCACTGGTTCCATTTGAACTTGGTGCATCAATTTTCTTCAAACAATGTTTACATTCACCCACAATAGTTGTTACCTCCTTCCCATCTGGTCCAGCCTTTTTAATAATAAGTCTTTCAAATTCAAGCCATACATTAGACCTTAATGTTCTTAGTTTCTTCTTTGTTTCAGCTAAATCTGGATCTTCCTCTACTTCTTGTTCATCTCTTGGATGAGTTGCAGGTGTTGTGTTAATTTCTGAAGCTTGCACACTTGCTGCTTGTACTTGCAAATGTGATGCCACTGAACTTGATACATTGTTTGAGGGATCATAACGATTGGATGCTCTCTGACTTTGTGACATTATTTACCTAATTTGAACAAAACAAATAACAACTGAATCAGAATCATGCTGCCATTATTGGCCTAATTTTGTTAGCAGACAAGTAACAAGTGCACATAACACTAACACTAACAATAACAACCATCATCTATCAACCAGAATTAAAAGATCCCACACCAAGTCAAATCAATCCGGATCATCTCATGAATAGAGGCATGCATAAAATTCAAGAGGAACTTCTAAAATGAGGAAGACAATAATGTTGGTAAAATCTACAATAATGCAACTTTCCAAGCCTAAAATGTTCAAATTAAGATGCTTCTTCAAATAATGGTTAAAACAAACCCTAATCTACAAATCTTTCTCCTAATTTAATTTCGATTTGGTAAAAGAAACCCTAATTTTAAAATTCCCAATTTCAGATACTAAGAAACCCTAATTTCATAATCCCTATTTTCAAAAATACTAGTATAATGAATGAATCATAAAAACCATGTCAAATTCGATTATAATGAACAACAAACTGAGTGCAGGAATCGATTTTAACAAAAATAAAAAAAATTGGGAAATCTTACTTGTTAGTTGAATGAAAACTAGGGAAATCTTCTCTCCGAATCAAAACTAGTTAGAGTCTAACTCTTGATTCACTGCTCATGATGTCTCTCTCGATCTCTTTCCCTCGATCTCTCTCTATGTCGATCTCTTTCTCTCTTTCTCTCGATCTGTTTTTTAGTTTTTCCTTTTGTGTCGAATAGAAGAACAAGAAGATTAGTCGATTAGATAATAGGGAAGATAAGACTTAAGAGTAATACTAGCACACGTATAATATACACGTGTAACACTAGATAACGGTACCGGTAATTAACGGAACGGTAAGTGCCTAAACCAATACCGTTCCAGTAAGGCAAAAAATACCGATAACTTTCCATTACCGATTTCCGATTACCGTTATGTCGGAAAATTTCCTATAGGAACTCGGATTATCGGTTACGGAATCCGGAACTCGGTATTCCATTGACAGCCCTACAGCCAGCCATTGCTTCATCCAAAACCAACAATGATTAAGCTGCACCATGTTAAATTGGAGGTTTGACACCAGTTGGAAAATTAGCTATTACCTCACCATATAAAGCTTGACAAACAAAAAAAAGAAAAAAAAGCCAAATCAAACAGTTAAGTTTAATCAATTTTTCCAAAGCATTATCTAAATTGTCCCACCAAAGCGTTTTATTCCGGATTGCATACTGTCGATGCCTATCTGAGAATATCCATTGGTCAGTGATAAAATCATTGGATGATGATACCAGTGATTTGATTTCGAAACTCTCCAGCACAAATTTTTTTTTTTGGTACGAGCTCTAATTTTAAGTACTTCAGTTGAAAACCCAGGATTATCCCCCTTTATCAACCAGATAATTGTTGTTACTTTCTCACATCGTTATTGATGAAACAATAACGATTTTGAAGACACTCATTTGTTCTTCTTGAATTTACGTGACTTAACGTCATAAACCTTTGAATTACAGTGTCCCATAAGTTAAAGGATTCTAAATTGAAACCTCAATCGCTTGCAACTGAAACCCAACATCGAATTAGAAAAACAACTTCTTCTCAAGTGGAATCCACCTCGGTTATGCGAGCACTAGGCATGTTGAAATGAATTTGAAGTTGAGATGTGTGAGTGGAAATGGGTATTTATAGGGGGTGAATAGTAGCCGTTGGATGAGGAACTGACGAGCGATGTTCAAGTTAGAGAGCGACATAGTGACTATCGCTAGCGCTATAATGACCAACGAGCGATATTTAGACCATCTAGCGATGGACACTTTTACTGCTCGCTAGAAAGTCTGTCGTGTATGCCTATATGTCATAATCCTGCGAATCCTGGATAGAGAAAATGTCGCTTTGAGTCAAAACACGCACCCACCTTTCAATTCAATCTAATCCCCGGGAGTTAAAGGAGGAGCGTGTTCTAGCAGCTTTCTATGTCGTTTCTCCAGGAACAATGTATTCGATATGAACAGCATGCCCGGTGCCATTCCTCAAGAATAAAATATAAGAAGACACCCTTCCTTGGGAACACGACCAACTCCTTATCATAAGGGAAGGAGAGACTGGGGTCATGCCTAATAGTGAAAGAAGAAGGACCTACATAGATTGCGGGTCACCTGTGTATCATGAAGTTACCGGTAAAGGCTAGATGAGTTGTCGTTATACCAACCCTCCAAACTCTTAGCCAGAGATTCGTACTCTACTATGATAAAATGAGTGATACACTTTGCTCTTGATGGCTAACGAATCAAAGAGAGAAAAGGATATGAATTCCACTAATAACAAGAATCCCTCGTCGCAGAAGTGGATAGTGGAGAACCAAGAATAACCGGATCATGGAATTGGATATGGAATCATCTTTATCAATATGCTTTATAAAAGGACTTTAATTTCGTCAACTCGGAGCCAAAAAAAGACTGGACGAGGGTAATCTTTGCTGTAACCATACGAATCCTCTTCTTAGGTAAAAGGAATGACGTGATAAATGATTAGCCAATCTAGGTCTCCCTTCTTGACTTGTGATCTGAGATTTTACCTCCGCAAAAAGCGATGCAAATATGGAATAGTATTTCATCATATGTAAGTACACATAGAATATATATAGTGAAAAAGTCATGTTTGGTCAGATCCGGTCTGCTGTGTAAAGTAACTTACGCAAGGTAGAGACGGAAAAACCGAAGGTGACAGAAAAACTAACGCAAATAAGTTCCCTCTGATTTCCTTGATTCAATAGCTACTAGGTAGATCTCAGGGTTCCCTTATCTTGGATTACAACAAAAAAATGAGTCGTACAGAAAGTAAATTTCCATTGCAACTAATGAAAAGTGTCATATAACCCTAAAAAGAGTATACATGATTTACTACCTAGCGTAAGTTACCCCCTTAACCGGGAAGAAACCACCTGTTCCACTGGGAAAAATCCGAGCGCTTTCAAAGTTGTAACTTTCCGACCTAGCCTATTTTTCGAAGACAGGGTCATAGAAGTCAGAACCTCGTAAGCTTTCCTTTTTTTAGAATTAATGCCCAGCCACCAAAGCCACACTGGAGCAAGAAAGAAAGAGGGGTCTAGTCGACTGGTGAAATAGATGCACAAAGATCAATCCCATCCAATCAGGATGAAAAAAATAGACCGTCTAAAGATAAATAGACCGTCTAAAGATATATACTTGGCTCTTTGGCAGAAGATAGAACTAGAAAAAAGGGGTCTAGAAATCTATAGTCTTCGTGGCTTCCAGGTCCCTCAACTTAATTCTTTGAACTACCAATTAGAAACCATCCTATAGAGAGAGAGAATAAACAATAAGGATATATAGATCGGGTAGGAAATCAACAAGCAATGGAAGAGATCCTAGATACAAGACTAGGGATCCCGGTTGACGACGAAGAAATTGAACCACAAGTCGGGAATCCGAGTCTTCGATTGAAAAAGATCACTTTGGCATACCTGTAGTGGGTGCATATATGGCAAAATATGATGTTTGCCATGTGCATAGGAATAGGCCTTGAAGAGATGTATTTTTTTTGTCTGAAAAATAAAAGTTAGTGACTCACAACAGGAATCAACTGATTTAGTGAGTCGGAAATGATTTTTGATATGGCTATTGATTTTTGGGTGTAAATTGTAAACAATAGCTAAATGGAAACCGCAGGTACAAAACCAAATGAATAAGAACTAGTTCAACATTTCAATAGCGACCATAGTCTCCAAAAACCCCATTTCCATTCCAAACCCTAGAAAAAAGAAATTTTTATTCAATTTTTCTCTTTGGTTCTTCTCCTATTACAATTACTCATCTCTAATTAAGGATTTCATGATGGCGAGGTTTAACATTCTGCCTAAGGATATCATATTAGACATATTAACTAGGTTGCCAACTGAATCTGTTTTGGAGTGTAAATTGGTGTGCAAACCATTGAGAGATCTTGTTCATTATCCATCCTTTTCTCAGTTGCACTTAACCCGTCATCTTAATTCTGCTGATGATGATTCTGTAAGTTGAGTTTTATTATTGTGAGTCATAAATATGGACTTCCAAATTTTATTATACTGAGTATAAAGAGAATTGCCATATAATAGCCTTTATTATGTTAAAAGATATTATCCTGATCTCTTGGGATGAATATCTTTCTATACATGGCATGTATATATTTGTTTATTTGTTTCCCTGTTATGTATATCTTGTTTCCTTGTTTATCTTTGTTTTTTGTATATAAGAACAGATGTATTATAACTCTTGTTATCACGTTGAATAGAACCCTAATATTCAGAACATACATGTCATGACTATCTTTGTCATGGCATCAGAGCCTGGCAAGATCTAAACAACCCGTCTTCCGCTGCAACAACAACAAAATCATTACCTATCAATTCCTTCTCTGTGTAGTATCTAGTTCTGTCTCATCCGTGTTTAGATCGTAAAACTCAAACCCTAGTATCTTATATCCCTTCTGTTATCATTCAATATGTCACGTGAAGATTATCAACCTATCACCGTAAAGTTTGATGGAACAAACTACAATCTCATGGCACTGACATATTTCATCTTCTCCCCTTTACTATTTAGGGTAATAACAGACAAATACTTAGGTTTTTTTCTCTCTCTTATTCTCTCTTCTCTCCCAACTTGAGAAACAAAAAAAGAAAAGAAAACCTATTAAACCCTAGCCGCTTCTCGCTCGGATTGGTCATTTTTTGTTTTTAACAAATCCGAGCGGGGATTATTTGTTTTTTACTTGATTTCATTGATAAGGGCTTATATTTTTCTATAAACTTTCTATTTGATTTTGTTAACTTTGGATCCTCATTTCTTCTGCATCTTTTGAGTTTTCCGACACTAGTTCCAATTGCAGTGGTGACCATAGCAATCTTCATTCAGAAATCATTCTTGTTTGGGTCTATTTGTATGTGATACTTTGGGGGTTCTTCTTCTCTGCTAGGATCAATGGTAGATTTTCTCGGGAGAAAAAAAAACTTGGGCATATTTCGACAAACCCCTAGATCTTCTTTGCATGTGTCTGTTTTTGGTTCTAGTACAAAAGTTCTATAAATAACTATTTCAATTTCCATTTGATTAAAATAGGGATATATAAATGCCCGCTACAAACGAATAATGAAAGTCTTATTTATCTCATTGTAAAACCCACTGTAGAGCCTATTTTTTTTATTTTAGGAATATTTTTTGGTATACTATTGGGTTCTATGCATTTTTTTTTGATAATTACCGGGTTCTTTAAAATGGGCGCAGATCGTCTGTGCCCAAATAACCCTGTGCCCTCTGTACCCACTAATCAGCTTTCGACACGTATGTTTCCCTGTTTAGCTAAACTTGGTCCATATATTATTTCCTTGTTCATCTCCGTTAATTACAGAAAGATTTTTAAAAAATAAAGGACTTATTTGCACTTCACTTGCAACAATTGGATATCCATGGAAACAATATGACTGGTTAGAAAACGATCTGTTTTTGATGGACTGATTCGATGATGATCAAGATATGCCCTGGTTACATTTGTTGTTAAGTTTATTAAGAAGAAATTAGGTACAGACTAGTTAGTGTATACATTTTCTTTATGGATTTAACAATTTGTTAGAAGTATTTTTTAACTACAAAATTCACTTTAAATCTATCGATGTATGTATCTATTCGTGGTATTATGTCATTTAGATGTATTTCAGTTATATTATTGTGGAGTGTGCTTGTGATGATGCATGGTGTAGATATGGAGATGAGGATAAAAAAAAGACGATGCAAAACAAAGAATCAAAGATCAAATCTTTAGATATTATTACCCTTTCCTTTTCAGGAAGATGAGATATATACATAATGAATATATAAAGTTTGGAATGGTTAAACAAGGTAAGACATGTGTCATTATGTGAATGGTCAGTACAGAGGGCACACAGGTTTTTGGGCACAGAGGATCTGCACCCCTTTAAATTAGGAAAAGTTATTCCAAAAAAAATACTGGGTTCTATGCATGTTTATTAGGAAAAGTTATTCAAAAAAAAAAAGAAAATAAGTTTGACTATCGATTTTATCGTGGAATGAATAAAATGAAAATCACTAAATATATCTTTAATTAAATTTGCATTTATTTCTTCATCGTTCTTACACTAAATAGATTTGGGATAACTTTTTAGACAACTTTGGTGTTAAGTGGGTTCAGGTCGACAAAGTTAAAAATGTTCCGGTGGAATAGGTCCAAAAAGGAAAATAGAAAAGATAGAAAATTATGGGGAATGGACCGTACAGTGCCATTTATAGCCGGGTGGAATGTATGAAGGGAACGAAATGATAGAATTTTTAACGATAGTGCAAGGGATGCTAAGCAACTAATTATCGTACTGAACTGTTCTCATTTCAACTGGTTATTGTATGCAAATTTGTTTAAAGATATTTCGCTCTCAACGATCATACGTAATTCGGATCGATATTGTCTTGCACAACCAATCGTTATTTTTTTTCTTTTTCTCTTATTTTCATTTTTTTGGTAAGATTTTTTCATTGATTCAGTGACGCTTTTCTTAATAAAGTTTTACTTTTGATTGTCAAAAAGAGAAAAAATAAAAATTATCAAAGCTTAAGGTGGTGTAATCCACAAATACTTCCAAGTTACTATAGGCAGCTTCTTGGTAGATGATGTCACTGATCATTAGTTTTTCGTACATGACAATTTTAGCCCTGGGAGAATCAGAAGCTTTTGAAAATGACATGACACGAATTAAGAGAAATCTAGAAATTTTGAAATAATGCATCGGTCGGTGCAGTAGATGGTTTTGTCCCCTCAAAGGTCTTCTTCTACAAAATCTAGGTACAGCAGAATGTGAGAAGCTGTTAAGACAAATTAATTAATGTGATCCAACCACCAACTATAACCAAATTACCACAAAATCACAAGCATTCAGCCCCTATATAAACCCTTTTATGGCTTGTAACCAAAAACCCAGAAACTCATAAGCTGTTCACTTCATCTAAACCCATTCCTTGAGCAATTTTTCTTTTTCTTCTTGTTTTCAGGTTCGGTGAGTAGAAACTAAGAAAATGGCAGCAATATTGTTGAAGTTGGCATGTGTCGTTCTAGCTTGCATGGTTGCGGTTGCACCATATGCAGCTGAAGGAGCAATCTCATGTGGTATGGTGACTTCCAAAATTGCACCATGCCTTAGCTATTTGACAGGGGGTGCTCTTACATCTGGTTGTTGCCCAGGAGTCGAGTCTCTCCTTGCAGCTGCTCAGACCACTCCGGATCGTCAAGCTGCTTGCAATTGCCTGAAGAGCGCCTCCACTAGTATCGCTGGGATTAATTATGATAATGCTGCTTCACTCCCAAACAAGTGTGGTGTTAACATCCCTTACCAGATCAGCCCCTCTACTGACTGCACCAAGTACGTATCTGTATCTCTAGTATATATTCTTTATCATCAGAGTTATTTGTACTTTTAGTTGTTAACAAACTCTAATTTAAAAATATGGATGTTGCTAAAAAATTTGTTCTAAATGTTTGCTAATTTATGTTGCTGCAGGGTACAGTAAATACCGAAGAATTGTACCATTGCAGGATTTGCATTTAGCCGGAATGCATGAGCTACTGATAATTAAGATCAAGAATAAAATGGATGTTTAGTTGATGAAGCATTATCTCATAAGGAGGTCTACTCCACGTACTTAATCGGAGCTTCGTTAGCTATCATTCGCTGTTTGGTGCCTAATATTGTGTTGTTGCTGTTGTTTCTGTAGTAGAATTAGTGTGTTTGTTGGGTTTTCGTCATAATCAGACCAGACATTTCTGGTAGTTTATGTAATCCTCCTACTTTGAATTAATGAAAATGAATATTTACTTGAGAGCTAGCTTCTTATCAAGAAGTATCAAGAAGATGATTATGTCAATTGCATATACCTATTGCAAATGAAGACGTATTAGAAAATAAGATGTCAACCAAACAGTGCAAGTCTTCACTGGCATATTCTCTATACTGTAGTGAATAAGCGCGCGTTATCCACAAGAGATGTAACAATTGTCATCACATTTCAAGTCACTATCAAGATCTTAGTTAGCTTTATTGGATGCTAACCAGCTTTAAACCATATAATTAATAAACCGGCCAAAATTCTAACATCTTTTATAATCTGGCCATTCCGTTAGATATCACGCCTGGACCCACCAGATCGGTCGTCGGCGTTGAATAAGTCTGACTCGGTGCGCAAAATTACCTTCATGCCACTGATCCAGTTCAAATTCATTTCTCTCAGTTCATTCTCTTTCTTCCCTTCTTCTCTCCATCGTTCTCTTCTTTTGAAACTAGGGTTTGGGATTATTACAGAAGAAGTAGTAGCAGTTGAAGACGTAGATGTTAGTGAAGAACCAGATCATATTGGAAGACTAGGGTTTCTGTATATCTAGAGTTCCAGAGAAGATTTTGATAGAGTGAAGATGAGGTATAAATTGGGATTAAAAAAATCTGAATCAAGGTGAGATTAACGTAACCCGTGACTTAATATATGATGAAAATCAATGATTGATCGATTGATTTGTATTTCTAGGGTTTCTGTTTTCCCCTTTTGTAATTAGGGTTTATTAGAAATGCATGAGTTCCTTTATTGGTTAATTAGGTTATAAATTTCGTGATTGAGTGCTTGTTTGTATGAATTATTGTTTAATCAGAGTTTATTTGAGTTATTTTAGTTTATTTGATATGACTTGATTGAGCCTTGAACCTAAGTGGGTGTTGAATTGGTGGGTTTTGTTTCTGTCTAACTAATATGGGATTTAATTTGCAGTACAAAGGAGAGTTCTATACTGAACTTGATCATGACAGTTCAGTATGCCCTGTAATTTTCATACTTGTTTCTCATATGCCCTGTAATTTTCATACTTGTTTAAATGCAGACATTTTCTTCATGTTGTAGTTGTTTATCTGATTTTTCCCTTTTTTTATTTGTGTTGCAGTCTATTCAAATTGAGGAATATTAGCGTGTATGTGGAGCCAAGGAATGAGACTTTGGTATTTCCTGAGTGTCATAGAGATGAAACAGAGTTGAGAAAGGTTGAGTATATGGTGTATTCTAGATTGTCTTTGGATTTGACTTAGCAGAAGTATTATTTATATTGGTTTAAGGATCCATGTATGGCACAACCATTGCTAAATAATGATGATTTTGATGATTTTTGGGAGGATTCTTATGTGAATGATGATGGGTGTATATGTTTGTGGATGGGGATAAAGGGTACAGAGTTTGGGACTCCAAATACTACACCAGTGAAGAAAGTTAGTAAGAAAACTACACCTAGAAGATCTCCAAGAAGATCTCCTAGGCTAAACAGAGTGGATAATTGTACAGAGTCAGCAGAAGATGTATCAAGAAAGCTGAGTTTCACAAATTTGCTACAACAAGCTAAATAGGTACAAATTCCAAAATCCATTGACCTTGATGATGATGTATTTGACGTTGGACATTGGGTCAAAGCTACAAATAAAGTTAAGTTTGTTGAAGATGTAGACAATATTCAGTTGGAGAACATCAAAATAGATGAATGTCACCCAATTGAGGATCCAGAAGCTCCTCCAGTATATGAAAGTGATGAAGACATTGAGTATGGGTCAGATGAAGAAGAGCAAGAAGACAATGAAGAAGAAGAAGAAGAAGAAGAAGAAGAAGAAGAAGAAGAAGAAGAAGAAGAAGAAGAAGAAGAAGAAGAATAAGAAGAAGAAAAAGAAGGCAAAGAAAAAGGTACATTTCATTTATAAATGATTTCATTTATTATAATGTAACTTATTATATGATACTGATGTTGATCTTGAATGTGCAGGTAAGGATGTGGATGAAAGACCTGCTTACATGGATGACTTTGATGATGATTTTGTTGAGTACATGAAGGGTGAGCATGATGTAGATCTTTTCCCTGAAGAAGAAGTTATTACTCCAGTAGATCCTAGCAAAATAGAGGTAAAAACTAGATTTGCAAGTAAGAAAGCATTTAACAAACATCTCAGAGGTTTTTGTGTTCTTAATAAATGTCAATTTATTTTGGATAGAAGTGCTCCCTCTAGAATTAAGGCTAAGTGTAGGTTTAAAAAAGAACATGATTGCCCTTGGTTTGTGTATGCTAGCAAGAAAGAGGGTGAGAATACATTTGTTCTTAGGAAAGTGAATTTGGAACATAAGTGTGAAGGGGATCCAAAAAATAGGAATAGATCTGCTGATCCTCATTTTGTAAAGGATTTTGTTCTTGATCAGATGAAGAATAAGCCTAAAAAAGTTGTTCCAGACCCTTATAAAATCAAGGAAGACTTCTTAGCTGAAAAGAGAGTAAATATACTATATCAGTGTGCATGGAAGGCTAGGAATCTAGTTTTAGAGTCATTATATGGGAACTATAAAGAGAGTTACAATGAAGTACCAGCATTTTGCAAGATGTTTACTAAATATAATGATGGGTCTGTTGCTAAGTTCACTTTTGACACGGTGAATAACACATTTGAAAGCACACTACAAAAAAGTGGGTCTATTGCCTCACTATATTGCCACACATCTATAAATAATGTGGCAATAGGGGAGGGTTTAGCATCACGCCATAACAGGTGTGGCATTAAGTAAGAGTTTTTGCTACACATGTTAATAGATGAGGCAAAAGATACATTTTTGCCTCATGTTATTCTTTGAAGACGCAATAACATAATTTCTAGCCACATAGACGTGGCAACAGGTTTAAATAATATAAAATAGAAGGCTAAAAACATTTATTAAATATTCTTTTTCTTTTTTCAATAATTTTATCGATTAAATTATTAAAATAATAACAATAATATCCGGTTAAATTTTTTTTTTTTTTTGGGAAAACCCCTAGATTCGTATTCTTGGTAATGTCGAACAGCCAATATCTCATCTTTCTTCCCCTGTGCAACCTTTCTTTTCCTGTGCAACTTAACCCTAGAACTTGATTTTATTTTTTTCCCACATCCACAGATAAAATCATCTCGACTTATTTTGTATTCTTAGTTGAGGAAAAAGAGAATCTCGACGGCTCCCAATATCAGGTATTATCAACTCTTAAAACTCCACGTTTGTTTGGTAAATTTTTGATGTTAATCTGATATATTGAGATAATTTGAAATCTGAATTTAGTTTTTTGATTTTTTTTTATTAATAGTGGGTTGTGACGATTTGAACCATTTTTGGGATGCATAAAACTTAGGCAGATTGGTAACATCTGAATGTATTATGAAGAAAATACTCATAATAATCGTTAGCTAAGTTTCCATTTCAAAAACCTCGTTGATAAATAATCGTTCATATCACTTCTTTAATAGTTCTCCTAATAGATTTTTCTGAAAATTTCACAAGAGAAAACCCCTAATTGATTCTATGAATGCCTTTTAGAGTTGTTGAGAGTTCATCTTCATCACAAATTACAGGTAATTACAAATTTTAATTCCCGAGGTTTTTGATTTTGGTCTACTTGCAGGTTCCTTTGTGTATGTTTAGGGATTAGGTTTTGTTTAAAAATTAGAAAACTCTTTAACGTTTCAATAAAACCCACTAATAGTAGGACATTTTCTTTTTCACATAAAAGGGCTCGCCATCCAAAAGATGTAGGAGCAGGAGCATAACTTGTTGCTAGGCTCCTTACCGATTCCATGTAAGAACATTTGAATAACAATTAAAAAATTAAATATGTTAACATTTTAATGTATTATGCTAAAAATAGATTTTTTTTTATAAACAAAAAAACAAAACAAAGAAAAAAAGAACAAAAAAACAAAAAGAAAAAAACATGAATTTTTTCTTTGTATATTTCGTAGCTTGCATCCAATGTCACTAACACAGACGAGCCACATGCTAACAAAGAAGCCACGTTCTACAACAAAGGTATAACACAAAAGGTTAAAATTTTGGATTAAAAATGTTAACTTTTTTTTTTGTTCCTTGTTTACACCTGGCCTGAAAAATTTAATACACAAGAGTGACATAAATCTTAAGTGCACAAAAAATGAGCCACGTACTAACAAAGAAGCCACGTACTAACAAAGGTATAGAAGGGTCCATTTTGCTCACGAAGTTAAAAATGTTCTCTTTTTTTGTTTGTTCCGTGTTTACACCTAGCCTGACCTAACTATCACGCGAGAGGGACATAATCCTCAACTTTCTTTCTTTCTGTTCTTTTGCCTTCCCAAAACAAAGTTGCAGAGCAGCAGAGAGAACCGGAGATAACGAGGATAAATTTCGTGAGATATTTTCACTTCAAATTAGGGGAAGTTTGTTAGAGGAAAATGGGAATTAGGGGTTATTCATAGAATATTAAGTCTGGAATTTTGGAAATACTTCTCAATCGCCGTAGGATGAAAATCTGATGAAAACAAGAGTATTTTGAGAAGGAATGAAAGAAGAACATCTAGTGGGAATAATCTCGGTCAATTCTTTTTCAATTTGAACCCTAGAATTTTCATTCTGGGCGGGATGAAATCAAAAGAAAATCCTTTTGGGCGGGATTATTCGGGCTTGGTGTTTTGGAGTATCTATAAATTGAACCCTAAAATCAGTCCAGGGATGTTAAGATATACACCTTTTCTGGGGGATTATCCGTTCCGAGATCAAAAACATCAAGGTATATCATTTTTATGCTTATATCAATCGATCGTAATAAGTTATTATTTTTTATTACAGATCTACACAATTCTTCGGATTGATTTGGGTTTTTCACTCTCCAGAGACTCATTCAGGTCATTTTCTCACATCCGCTCTGAATTTAAACTCGAAAAGGGGTTTTCTTTAATTTGGGTTTTCGATGTTCTGATATTTTTTTTAATTTTTTTTTTGTAGGGTTATTTAATTTCTGAAGATGGAATTTGAGGAAGAGTAAGTTTTCAATCCCTATTATCTTTCCCTTTCTTATAAGGTTTCTGTGGTTTTGGCAATTCTTTTTTTTTTTTTTTTTTGGTTCTCATATTTGATTGTTAAGGCCATTTTGAGTATTAGATAAGGATTTTTCATCTGTTTTGTTTCAGTTCTTGTTTGGATTTGATTTTGTTTGAGAATTGCCAATTGTGTGTAGATGTGATGTCTCTTATCCATTGACTTATTCATCGAGGTGCTTGCTTACTGCTCTGCTTAATACCCTGAACATGGTTATAGATTCTTCTAGAAGTCACATTAGTATTAGAAGTAGTAACGTTAACTTTCTTATTAGTTGTGCAATATGGAAGTTTTGATGGCTTGCAATCTTTAGTCCAACTCTTCAATACATGAGATGTTCTTAAGCTCCGGTTACTAGTTTGAAGTACCATAGTACGCCACTGGTTTTCTTGACAGGAGACTTTTGTAGTACAAATTTATGAGATGTTCTTCCAATACCATACTATAAATTCAGGTGTAGTTGCATTTATGTTCATATATTTCAACGCTAGGAGAAGTCGCTTAGTACCTAGCTAACTGTCCATGTTACTTATTTTTTACAGATGAATTATTTGTTTTTCGTAATAATTATGCTTCCATACAAATTAATAACTATGGTTCTTATGCATGACCTAGTTTGAATACTTTGATTTATTCCCACCCTCCTGTTTTTGTTGTCATTTAACCTTATTTTTAATGATATCATGTGTGATTGGTCACTTGGCTTAATGTCCTGAGGTACAATCAGCTTAACATCCTATTGAGCATCTGTACATACTCATACTTAGGATAAGTGAGGGATGGCTTCTTTTGCTGTGTTAGAATTCAGGTGCTTCATGATGTTGTTTACGGAACACTCAATGATGTTGTTTACGGAGATGTATTTGCTTAGTTTTAGTGTTGCTGCTCAAAACTCACTCTTTTATTATATTCTTGCTTAAGTATTACGTATGAGCTCCTTGATTAGATGTGGACATTACAAATTAGCATATTCCAACAGTTCTCTCATAGATTCCAATCCGAGTGTTCTTCTAATATATGATTATAAAGGAAACCTTGTTGTTTTATGCAGGATGGAGTATCAACAAAATGGGGAGCAAGGAGAGCATTCTAATTCCGAAACTACTGGTGATTTTTTTTTTTTTTTTTTGGGTACTGTTATGTTTAGATGTATTTTTAGTTAACCGTGTACAAAATGCTTATGTTACTCTCTAAGCAGTTGTTGTCCATCGAGAGAAAAAGGTGCGAGGTGATACCACTTTTGCATCTTTCATTGGAAAGAAAAAAGAGTTGAAAGAAATGTAAATGGTTGATTGGGATATGAAAAAAGATAAACCTTGTGGAAAAAACCAAGCGAAATATTCCGGTGTCATTGGTGTGTTGCTCAAACAATCTCGCAGTTGGAACTGGTAAAACCCTTGGAATTTGCAAGATGACAACGCTAAGGATTGGTTGTGGGCCGAACTTAAGGTGAACATACTCTGCAGTGAACTTAAGGATTGTTTGTGTGACTTATGAATTAAATGGCAATTTTTTTGTTTTATTCATTTCAGGATTTGTTTGTTGTTGATGAATGTCATAAACATGGTACCCTGTCTATTGCTGGTGGAATATTTAAAGACAAGAAGGCTAAATGGAAAAGGAAACACTATAAGCTCACAAATACACATGCAATGAATCTGAAAGATAAGCCCAATTCGTTAACCGAGGGGCAGTGGAAGTCTCTTGTAAAACTTTGGGATAGTGAAGCGCATCAAGTAAGTTCACACATCTAAAATGTTTGCATTTAAGTTCTGTTAAAACATTTATGTCTAATTAATTTTGACTTGTGTATCCGTAAGATACTATCCAAGAAAAATGCCATTAGTAGAAGCCAACAGAAAACGAAGCACACAATGGGCAGGAAAAACTACTCTCGATGTGAAGCTGAAATGGTATGTAGATGCATGTATTTTCAACATTGCTTAAATGGCCTTTCTTTCCTTTAGCATGTTTAGCACTTGTTGGTCATCTATCTGTCTTAACTGCCTGTGAACATTGGATAGTGCTAAACCAGTTTTTTCTTCTATTAAGTTTTGTCAGAATTCTAATCATATAATTCTATCGGATGCCATTAATCATTATGTGGCTGAATTTGTTTAGGCTCAAGAGAACGGAGGGAACCCACCAACTGATGGTGACGTGTTCATTAAAACCCATATAAATAAAGTCAGTGGAAAAGTTTTGGACCCATTTTCACAAGGATACATTGTAAGTCTATTATAATGGTTTTCTAGCAAAGTTCATGAACTTGCTGCTTATAGAAGACCCTTTTGCCTATTTTATTTTTTTCCTGATATACATAGGCCCAACTGAGGGAACAATCCGGGTTGGATGGGAATGGGTTGGATGAAGATGGTAACCATCAGTCAATCAGTAATGAAGTCTATGCAAATGTAATACCTACAAACAGACATAAACGTATAAGAGCTCAAAGATGCCATCTGGAATACTCGAGAAATGAGGATTTTGAGAGAGAAAAGGAGGAGCGAGAGGAAGAATTTAAGAGGCAAATGAAAGAACGAGATGCATAACGGGAGAGGCGAATGGAAGCGCAAAATGAGAAGTATAACATGCGTCAGAACCAAATGATGGAGTATGTCAGATTGTGCAGGCCAGACCTATTTACGAGATTGGGGCAACTCTCAGGACCTTCAGATCACCTCTTCAGAACCATGCATCCCAGCAGACACGGGCCAACGCATTTCATACCTTTGGAGCAGCGCCAAAGACCTGTGGAGCATCCTGGCAGACCAGAGGAGCAACGTTTTGGACACACAGAGACGCTTTACAGGCTTGGGGAGCATCCCAACAGACACGGGGCGACGACTTTCATACCATTGGAGCAGCGCCAAAGGCCTGGGGAGCAGCCTGGCAGAACTGAGGAGCTACTCTTTGGACCTGCGGAGCCGCTTTACATAACCAGGGACCAACTCAACAGACCTCAATATGATTGTAAGTCTCTCTTCCTTGATAATAAAGGTATCTGTTGATGTTCCATTAGACATGATGATTCTCTACATTTGTTAATTTTATTTTTTCTCGGTGGTCTTTGTTTTGGTTTGTTTAGCAGGTACGTAGGGAACAGGAACAGACGTCTGGGATTGGGTATCTAGGCCGTCTGAGAGTTGATTTAACATGGACTAGGCCAAGTTTGAATTATTAGGTTTCTTTTAGTTTTGATTGTGTAATTTTTTTTGTTTCCTTATG
This sequence comes from Papaver armeniacum, assembly GCA_023531295.1. Taxonomy (NCBI): domain Eukaryota; kingdom Viridiplantae; phylum Streptophyta; class Magnoliopsida; order Ranunculales; family Papaveraceae; genus Papaver; species Papaver armeniacum. The sequence continues at coordinate 111,636 of JAJJWW010017255.1, forward strand.
GTTAAGTGGGATTCTATATGCCTTGTGACAACTACTTTTATTTAACGGAACTTAATTTCTATATTTGGATTCACTTTTTGTTAATGTTTTACTGTTTTTTGTTACCCTGCATAATTTAAAACATATTATAAAAATGGCAAGTAAATCAAAAAATGGCAAGTAAATCAGTAAATAAGTTTTAGCTACATACAAGCTGTGGCATCAGGGTTTACCTTGCCGCACTCATAGTCACGACAATGGTGTGGCAAAATAATTTTAATGGTGTGGCAAAATAATTTTTGAATAAAATGTAATTCAAAATAACTTTATATTAAATAATAATAAATATTTTTTGCGAAACGTTATTGCCTCACCAATTGATATGGCAAAAAATTTAAAATAAATAATTAAAATTTAAAATAAAGAAAAAAGAAAAATAGAAATACCTATTGCTTCGTGCAAGAAATCCAGCTTTTTCCACTGTTCCTTAAAGGGGTGGCAACTATTTCTTGCCACCCAAGCTGTTGCCACCGGTGTGGAAAAAAGATATAGCCACACTAAATATGGGTTGTTGCCACATTTGGGACATGTTGCAATACACCTCTTTTCTTGTAGTGGCTTGACAGTATCATTTGAACCTGCAATGAGGGGTTGGCGCAAAGCATGCAGGGGAGTTATAGTGCTTGATGCCCGCCATCTAACAGGAGAATATGGGGGAGTATTGATGGCTGCAACTGCACTTGATGGACAAAATGGGTTAGTAATGTTAGGAATTATGGTATGCAGAGCTGAAACAAAGGAAAATTGGATCACTTTTTTGAAGCATCTGAAGGATGCAATATTAGCACATCCAGTGAAAGTGGCTTTCATTTCAGATAGGCAAAAAGGTTTATTAGAAGCTGTTGATATAGTGTTCCCTGGCCATCACCACAGATACTGTTGGAGGTAACTTTCTTTTGTAACTTTGTTTTTGTTTGTTTGTAAGATTAGTTAAACGCATTATTTTAATTCCAATGTGTTAAAATGCAGACATTTATACAAAAATTTCAAGAAGTATCACAAGGGTCTTTCTTTATACAGTTCTTTGTGGAATGCAGCAAAAGCATACAAAGAAAGGCATTTTCAGGTTTGACAGTTCACAACAGTTCTTTGTTAGGTTTTATGCACTGTTTAATAGTCAAGTTAAGCAAGTTTTTGATTGGTTATGCACTGTTTGATAGTTGTTATCAATATAATTGGTTGTGCAGGAACATTTTGACAATATTGTGAAAGAGAGTGATGCAGCTGGTGCTTATCTCAAGAGAGAAGATCCTGCTACATGATAGGACTAATGTATGCTAACTTAGTGATGGGTACATGGTACAATAGAAGGACTGAATCTGCATCATGGGTAGATGGAAATTTGGTTCCTAGTGCTGTGAAATTGATTAAGAAAATGTTGGATTTTGTGGCTGACTATGGTGTTGACCCTTGTGTGGCTGGAGAGTTATATATGGTGACTAGTCCAAAGAATTCTGTGTTCACAGTGAACATCCTTGCCAAGACTTGCTCTTGTTTGCAGTGGAAGTTGAGGGGGTTCCCATGTATGCATGCAGTGAGTGCATTGCATAGCATAAGGCCACAATGGAGAAAGTAAGATTTCTCTTTTTTAAATCTGTACCCTATCTCAGAACTTCTTTATGCAATTTCTAGTTTGTTGTTAATTTTCTAGTTAAATATCTAGCACTAACCTTTAAATACTCTGCTTGAGCAGGTACTGTAGTGATTACTATTCAGTGGAGAACTATAAGGCCACATATGCACCACTTTTGCACCACTACATGATAAAAGTGAATGTGTCCAGGTACTTTTTATTCTCAACTACATTGATATAAGTGCATTTACTTTTACTTTTGTATACTTTTACTTTTGTAGATTCCCTTCTATGTATTTAGGGTTTCATAACTACATTGATATATCTGCAATATCTTATCTTATCTCACCCCTCTTTCTTCTTGCAGCCAAACATGAAGAAGAAGATCTTGAACCCTCCTCACAGTAGGAAACCAGGAAGACCCAAGAGCAAGAGAGTGAGAAGTTATGATGAACCTCGTGTTGAGAAGAGAAAAAGGAGGTGTGGGAAATGTGGAGAGGTTACTAATCACAACAGAAGAACATGTGCTGGTGGTCAAGTGGGATCTAATCCAACTGCAAAGAGGCAAATGACTGAATGTGATGCAGAAAACTTCACCTTCACCAACATAGAGCCAAGTCATACCACCAGAGTTAGGGGTGCGGCTAAGTCAAACAAGAAGAAGGGAACAACATCATTTATTGGTGAGTGTTCAACAGGGCCTGGCAGTCAGCCTTTGGCAGCACCATCTTCTACTCCAGCTTCTACATCACCTATGAGTCTGCCATCTATAGCACTATCTTCTACTCCAGCCTCTACAACAAATAACCTTTCTCAGAACTTCTTTGGGATTGGATCTGTATCTCAGAATATAAAACAAGGAAAGGGAAGGGGAAATGGAAAGGCTAAGAAGAAATGATTTGAGATCTATTTTTTTTTTTTTTTGTTTTTTTGTTTTTTGTGTTTAAGAAGACAATGTTTGTGTTTAAGAAAGCTAAGTAGACAATATTTCTTTCTTGGGCCCTTTCTTTCTTTTGTAGACTTGAATTAATGATGAATCAAAAGTGGCAGTTTGTTTATTAGTACATTTGCAGGTTACATTTTAAGATTGTTGAGTTCCTTACATATGGCATTAAGTTGTAAACTTGAATGCATAATTCTGTTTTTTGCAGCAATGAAGACTTCATCTGAGACCCACTTAAAACCGTCACAATCTGTACAACTGAGGTATGCTATGTTCTTGTTGTGTTCATTCTTGCAAAATTTCACCTCCATCTTTGATTTGCAGTGATCTTTGTTGCAGGTTTGATTTTGCAGTGGGCAGTTTTTGAAGCAGTGACCAGATTCTCCACAAGCGTAACAACCATTCTCTACTGGTAATTTCACCATCTTGCATTTGACATGATCCATGGCATCGTCAAACCATTCAAAGTACTGACAGGTTGGAATTGAACACTTCAAAAGCATTTTTCCATTTGTTTCTTTTGTTTTTGAACACAATAGTTGCCTTATACCATTACATGGTATATATTTACACCTGGAATAAATCCAAGGACATACCTTTGGATCATGACTTCCCTGTTCACAGATAGAACATGAAATCAGGGTTTTTTTTGAATCTAACCTTGTTACTGATGCTGCTGCTACTACTGCCTCGAGAGTTTACTTCACTTTGGCTCATGTCTTAATTTTTTTGTTTGTTTTTGATCTGTTCAGTTAGAGAAACACTAGGGTTCTTCTCTGCAATAAGGCCTAATTTATATGAAGGAAGCTAAAGCCGACCGTTAAAATCTGACCGTTACAGAGAAAGCACATTTTCTTCACGTGCAACGAGTCACCGAGTTGACTCGATCCCTGTTTGGGTATGAATTCAGACGAGGGTTAAGTTGTCTTTTACCTACCAGGTTAACTGCCACGTAGCCAGTTAACCACCTAAAAACGTTTTTTGAAAAAAAACGGGATGGAAAATGTCAATATCGGCCAGATTATATAAACATTCAAAAAAAACGGCAAGATTTGTTAAATATAGTTCAAAAAGGTGTTCACTTTATTAAAAAGCCCATACTTCCAAGTTAATTACTATAGGCAGCTTCTTGGTAGGTGATGTCACTGATCATTAGTTTTTCGTACATGACAATTTTAGCCCTGGGAGAATCATAAGCTTTTGAAAATGACATGACACGAATTAAGAGAAATCTAGAAATTTTGAAATAATGCATCGGTCGGTGCAGTAGATGGTTTTGTCCCCTCAAAGGTCTTCTTCTACAAAATCTAGGTACAGCAGAATGTGAGAAGCTGTTAAGACAAATTAATTAATGTGATCCAACCACCAACTATAACCAAATTACCACAAAATCACAAGCATTCAGCCCCTATATAAACCCTTTTATGGCTTGTAACCAAAAACCCACAAACTCATAAGCTGTTCACTTCATCTCAACCCATTCCTTGAGCAATTTTTCTTTTTCTTCTTGTTTTCAGGTTCGGAGAGTAGAAACTAAGAAAATGGCAGCAATATTGTTGAAGTTGGCATGTGTCGTTCTAGCTTGCATGGTTGCGGTTGCACCATATGCAGCTGAAGGAGCAATCTCATGTGGTATGGTGACTTCCAAAATTGCACCATGCCTTAGCTATTTGACAGGGGGTGCTCTTACATCTGGTTGTTGCCCAGGAGTCGAGTCTCTCCTTGCAGCTGCTCAGACCACTCCGGATCGTCAAGCTGCTTGCAATTGCCTGAAGAGTGCCTCTACTAGTATCGCTGGGATTAATTATGATAATGCTGCTTCACTCCCAAGCAAGTGTGGTGTTAACATCCCTTACCAGATCAGCCCCTCTACTGACTGCACCAAGTACGTATCTGTATCTCTAGTATATATTCTTTATCATTAGAGTTATTTGTACTTTTAGTTGTTAACAAACTCTGATTTAAATAGATGGATGTTGCTAAAAAATTTGTTCTAAATGTTTGCTAATTTGTGTTGCTGCAGGGTACAGTAAATACCGAAGAATTATACCATTGCAGGATTTGCATTTAGCCGGAATGCATGAGCTACTGATAATTAAGATCAAGAATAAAATGGATGTTTAGTTGATGAAGCATTATCTCATAAGGAGGTCTACTCCACGTACTTAATCGGAGCTTCGTTAGCTATCATTCGCTGCTTGGTGCCTAGTATTGTGTTGTTGCTGTTGTTTCTGTAGTAGAATTAGTGTGTTTGTTGGGTTTTCGTCATAATCAGACCAGACATTCCTGGTAGTTTATGTAATCCTCCTACTTTGAATTAATGAAAATGAATATTTACTTGTCAGCTAGCTTCTTATCAAGAAGTTTCAAGAAGATGATTATGTCAATTGCATATACCTATTGCAAATGAATTCGTATTACAAATAAGATGTCAACCAAACAGTGCAAGTCTTCAATGGTATATTCTCTATACTGTAGTGAATAAGCGCGCGTTATCCACAAAAGATGTAACAATTGTCATCACATTTCAAGTCACTATCAAGATCTTAGTTAGCTTAATTGGATGCCATGCCATCAATTGTCTCCAGTAGCGCGGAGAAAGAAATGAGCCAAGGTCGACGATATTGTGGTTGCATGCATGTGGCCGACAAAAAGACTTACTCTGACCAAATTCATTTGCCAATTCTAAAGACGTGCGTGTGCTGAAAATATGATTTCATGAATATATGTTTTCTCTAATACACCTGCATGTGATTCTACCGTAAGTTAATCAACCCAATATCTTCATTTTTCATGAATTGAGGTTTGAGGTTCAAATCCTACTTGTTGTGGGACTAGACCCTGGATGGGTGTGAGAGTGTGCCTTGGTCCCGTCAGTAGTGTGAGTCTTGGGCCTTGCCTCCCTCATCCATGGATGGTGAGGTTTTAAGTGGTTAAAAAAATGAGGATTGGAATTTCAACTCACTAAAATATTGTGATTGGATTGCAGTCAATCAGGATCCTGGTTGGAACTTGGTGAGTTAGTTGGTTTTTGTTAGTTTTGAATTGTGCCTTTAAAAATGGTGTAATGCAAATGCCTTCAACACTCAAAACTGAAAAATCTTCTTTGCACATTTATTTTGTAATGCGAATTGCGTAGAACATTTACTATAGCTTCCTGTGCAATCTTTCCTGGATTCTGAGAGGAGACTAAGAATTATCTTCTGTCGAATTCTTGTTTCGCTTCATGCAAGTAATAAGTTTTCGATGGACATTCTGAATTCTGTAATAGTTCTCGGGAGGAGACCTTTACGGATCGAAGTTGTTAGTGGCATTGTACAATTTAAGCCTTACTGATCTCCAGACTTTTTCATTTAATACCGACTTTAAATTTGGGGATATTTCAGCAATAAATTTATTATATTATATTCTGTTTTATTAAGCTTGATTTACCTATCCAACTTTGGGAACCTGAGCAACGGTTCTTTGGCGATCATGGTTCACAATAACCCAAACACGATTACAACAAACATCTTGATATAAATTTGATCCTTTTTCAACGATAACTGCAGTCACGCCTGGCAGTTCTCTTTCAATGGTTGCCTTTGCTTGCGCAGCTGGCTTCCCGAGGAGCTGTGGCCAAGACATCCGTCCCTTGGCTCCTGCAATATTAACAAAGAAAAAACAAATGTGCTCAAGAAATATTCTTTGGATCTATTAAGTCAGTATCCCAAAACTGAAAATTTCTATGGCATCTCTATGTCTTTTCATTATTCGGCAAACTTGAAATAAAATTCTATCAAACAATAGAAAATTTTATCAAACAAGAAGGTGCACAGAAAGAAAATTCCACGAAAACTAATGTATTCTTACCGCCACAACCTTCGCCGCCACCGCCAATGCATGGTGGATAAGACATTTTCATATCTTTGATCTTGTTGTTTTTTCGACTTGTTGAATTGGTAGGATTTTTCCGATTAAGTTACTGTGAACCGTTTATTATGATTAAGAACTAGTCAGAGATAGGATTCTAATTTTGACAGGGATGAGAAAGGGTTGTATTATTATTGGTGATGGAAGGAGTGGAGGGGGTGGGAGTAGTATTTATATCATTTAGCAAGCAGAGGATCAATAATGTAAGGGAAAATTGGGAAAATTGGGAAAATGCCCCAATACAACCTGCAATGTTGGAAATCTGCCCCAACGTTAAAAAGTGTTGGAAAAATGCCCCACTGTTAAATATTGGGGTTAAACCCACATGTGTGAGTTCCCACGTGCGGGAAAAAGACAAAAATACCCACCTCCGCTATGATTATGCCACCTACGCAAACCATCTCACTGACCGAGAGGAAAACTGACCACACGTGAAAGACACATGACTTTCTGTTAATTACTAAAACAATATTTATATTTCATATTATGACCTCCATGTCCTTCCTCTCAGATTGCTCCACGTTACTGTGACCTTACATCCTATCGTTGATTCTTAATCCTACCGTTGATTCTTAATACTACCAGAATCTGACCGTTATAGAACAACGGAAAATGCAACCAAATCAGAAGAATCCGCTATTTTATGAATTTCATGCAACGAAATTGAAGTTCAATTTCTAATTGAAATCTACCATGACAGGGAAGACCATGACATAATACAACTATATTGACTTAGAAGTTTTAGGAAACCAAACATAACCATATTGTCTTCATTATTAACACACTTGGGCACAAATTATTTCATAATTGGTTCTTCAACAACATCTTTATCTTCATGTTTATCATCCTCATCATCTGCACTAAGATCATGTTGGAATTCTGGCGTACCATCCGGATAAGTGTACAAGTGTACATTGTGTGGTAACATCATCTAAACAAAATTCAATACAAGTGTACATTCTACAGATTCACTTGGTATCAACAAGGGTACATTGTTTGCAACACTAGATTGTGCTGTTATACTAACTTACTTGTTTCGACGATCGAACCAACCCTAATCGTCGTCTTCTTAAATTTTCTCGTCTGCAACTATCTCTTGAACATTTTCTCGAGCTTTTAATCACTGAAACAGTAAAATTATCGATTATTTTAATCATGGACAGTTAATATAAGTAGGAAATACCATTAGGTCCTAGGAAAAATATATTAGAGAGAGTCTAGTCCAGTTGACTCAGTCATGTGTCTGTTTGGTCCTATTTGGGAAAATATATTATAGTTTGGTCCTAGAAATTATGGTTTGGTCCTAGGGTGATGTCATGGATGATGTAATTTTCATTGTGTGGTGGCAGAAATACCCTTTTGGGACCACATATATAGACAAAAACCCTAGAAAATATCTTTATTTTCAGATTTACTTTCTCTCTCCACATGTTTTCAGATCTAGTTTTTTTTTCTTTTTCTTTTTTCTTTTTCTTTCTGCTACTGTTTTTGTTGTTGTTGTTGATGAAGAAGAAGAAGAAGAAAACGATGACGACGATTTTTCATGGATATGTTGTTGTTTTTGATGTCGTTATTGATGAAGAAGAAGAAGATGATGAAGAAAGACGATGGAGATGATGATTTGAATGTTGAAGATGAAGAAAGACGATGAAGACGATGAAGATGATGATGATGAAGATGAAGAAAGATGATGATTTGAGATGATGAAGATGAAGATGATGATTTGAGAGGAAAAGAAAGACGATGACGATGAAGAAAAGAAAGACAATGAAGATGATGATGATTTGCTGCTGGTGTTTGAATGTTTTTTTTTTTTTTTTTTTAGCTTTTTTTGGACTTCATTTGAAGTCTTTTTTAGCTTTTTGTATGGACTTCATTCCTGGGAATGAAGTCTGTTTTTTTAGCTTTTTGTATGGACTTCATTCCTGGGAATGAAGTCTATTTTTTTAGCTTTTTGTATGGACTTCATTCCTGGGAATGAAGTCTATTTTTTTAGCTTTTGTATGGACTTCATTCCTGGGAATGAAGTCTATTTTTTTAGCTTTTGTATGGACTTCATTCCTGGGAATGAAGTCTATTTTTTAGCTTTTTGTATGGACTTCATTCCCGGGAATGAAGGGAATGGACTTCATTCTGGGAATGAAATTTTTTAGCTTTTTGTATGGACTTCATTCCCGGGAAATGAAGTATGGACTTCATTTTTTAGCTTTTGTATGGACTTCATTCCTGGGAATGAAATCTGTTTTTTTAGCTTTTTGTATGTACTTCATTTCTGGGAATGAAGTCTGTTTTTTTAGCTTTTTGTATGGACTTCATTCCTGGGAATGAAATCTGTTTTTTAGCTTTTTGTATGGACTTCATTGCTAGGAATGAAGTATGTTTTTTTAGCTTTTTGTATGGACTTCATTCCTGGGAATGAAGTCTGTTTTTTTAGCACGGAAGAACTCCTACAAAAAAAAATTAACATGGAAGGGTATTTTTGTCTATTTAAATATTTTTAAATAATTATGGACCAAACAGTAAAGGCGTTTGACCAAAGGACTAAACAGACATGGGCCCACCTAAAAAAGGACCAAACGATATTTTTCCCTTAATATAAACACTATTATCTATCTGAAATCATCACCTTACATGATCTTTTCCCCTTCCTCTCTCTCTTCTCTCGTTTTTTTTTTTTTTTTAGATGCAGAAGGTGAAAACGAAGACTGTTCGACCAAATGGTGAACTTAGGGCATAATTCCCATGAGTGGTAGCTAACACATAACCATAAGGTGTGACTGTGGGCACGTCTTTAAGGGTCACACGCATAAAAATCATGCCACGTGTATTAAGAAAAAGGTGAGGGGTAAATTGGTATGCTGACAAAAAATCAGGTGCCACTCACGTGTGGTGAGTCCTCATCTCAGTCCGTCGGATCATTTGCACGCGTGGCATGATCTTAGCGGAGGTGGGTAATTCTGTCATTTTCCCGCACGTGGGAACTCACACATGTGGACTTAACCCCAATTTTTAACGGTGGGGCATTTTTCCAACACTTTTTAACGTTGGGGCAGATTTCCAACATTGCAGGCCAAATTGGGGCATTTCCCAATTTTCCCATAATATAGACAAATATGAAATTTTTGTGAGAGTTAGTAAAACAATTTCTTGAGGAAAACATGGACATGCAACAGGAACATGCATTGTTTTCTTCTTTAATTGTTTTCTTTTCTTGAGGAAAAATTTGCTCAATTTTAATTTTATCTGAGCGAAGCCAACAATTTTGTACTCTCACTCTCACCTAAAATTTGGTGAAATACCAAACACAATGTCGAGGGGTCCTAACATGGATGGTCTGTATACAAGCCGTACTTTTATTAGGCAATGCATTTACTTTTAACCCGTACTTGTAAATTTACATCCTTCTTTTAAAAGCAACAAGCCAATTAATATGGATCTGTAGGACATTGTAGTTAAGCTACAGTCCAAATGGTTCAACTTCTAACTAACCTATAGCTCTTAGTGTCAAACCAAGAATATTCAAATATCAAACGAGCCAATTATCAAGAGGTTAGGATTTTAGGTAGGTCGAGTCATGGTAGAACTGAAACTGAAGATGATAGGGGCATAGAGAAAAAAAGGTCTCATTATGTAGGAAGAAAATAACTGCGAGATAAGCATGACAACAAGTATCGAGTTGAATACTTGGCTGTTGTTTTTCTATGTCTTGCGGAAACCTCAACTCCTTGGTAACATATCCTAGCAGCTAGTTATGCAGCTTCAACTGCATAATGTATACAGAAAAGAGTGCATGGTAGATATATAGGCACCAGATTTTGGTAAGTACTTAGTAATGAACAAAATCTGATAATAGTCGATGTCAGTTATGGAAGATTGCAGATGCATCTCTTTGCAGTCTTGTTGTTTTGTCATTTTTATTTGTTTTAATACGTACATTTAACTTAGGACAATGTTTTCTTCCACTTAACATGTAGTATTGATAAACATGAGCAGCTAGGGAACCAATTGGCAATGAGTGGAGGGCCCCTAAGAGATTATAAACCGCAGGATCTTAGATTGTCCGGACAATGTGGGACTAATAATCTCAACACGCCCCCTCACGTGTAGCCTCGTTGGGTCTAACACGTGGACACAATTAAATCGGGTGACGCGAGTAAAGGTGCGGTCAACTGACTCGACACAAATAGCCTACTCTGATACCATGTTAGAATACGGGCATCCAACTCAAAACCAATTGACAATGAGTGGAGGGGCCCTAAGAGATTATAAACCGCAGGATCTTAGATTTTCCAGACAATATGGGACTAATAGTCTCAACATTATGCTTACATCGGTACATGTTGAAGTTGTTTGTATTGTAGGGTCAACAGGTCAGAATCCTCTAATTAGCCTTACTTCAGGGTGCCTTTTTAAAAAAAAAAAAAAAAAAAAAAAAAAAAAAAACTACTTATTTGAAATGGAACTTCTATGACTAGGGTTATCCCGTGAGGTGTGTAAGACATTTGTAGCTAGATATCTCTACTTGAGCTTGTTTCATCCTAAATCAACATTTTCTCCGGTTGAAGTTCATTTTGGTGTTTATACTTCTTTACTGAAACTTATGCCACCTTTCTTTGTTAATGCCATCAGTTTGTAATTGTATCCTATAAAATTGTTGTGTACCAAAATATGAATGAATGAAATCACGTCGCTGAATTATTTCATGACTTGGCTCTTGTATGTTGTTTTCTTATTCGTGAAAACGCCTCTACAGTTAGAGATTCATGTATAGACATGTTCTAAAACAGCTTCATCCCCTCCAAAAAAAGGAACCTGTATATTGGCATATCGCTTGCTTGTGTTTCAGCTCTCTCACCAGACGAGAACATATGGAACGAGCCGATACAAGTTTAAACTTGGGTTCCTCAGATGCAAAACTCCAAGGCATGAAACACCAACCTGTGCTTGAAATAATGAGGGGCCTCACTTGATGTTTCACTGTCCGTTACTAAGATTTGGTTATACTTCAGATGTTACGTGAAAATGGATGGACCACCAACTTGAGCTTGAAAGGTGATAGGCGCCTCATTGCACAAGGATGGTGCATTATTCATCTGGCAACATGTACAGTACAGTTGCCCCACTAATATTTTTGTGGTGAGCAGAAACTTAACAAACAAGTCGGATAAACCCTGAATATTAGCAATTCTTATCCAAATTGGATTAGGATTTGTTATATTCGGTTACTTATCATTCAAGTTCTGTTTTCCGGATTTTACTTACCATCCAAGTTTTACTTATCCTATTCGATCATGGTTATCCTGTTCTTAGATCTCGTGAGCCTATAAATACAACCCCGCTTGTTGATCTTTTCATTCACAGTTTCATACCTAATCTTCTTTATCTTCTTCCAAACCTATCTTCTGCTTTATTCGTCTGAGTTATTTGTTTTTCTTGAGAGATCTGAGTTATTTGTTTTTCTTGAGAGATAATGGAGATTATGTTTATCCTGTTTTACTTATCCTAATCTGATTATGTTTATCCTGTTGGCAGATCTCGTGAGCCTATAAATACAACCCTTCTGCTTGTTAATTTTTTCATTCACAGTTCCATATCTATTATTTTTTATATTCTTCCATATACCTATCTTCTGCTTTATTCGTTTGAGTTATTTGTTTTTCTTGAGAGATAATGGAGATTGATTTGACACCCAAATCATCCAAGTCTGTGTACGGAAGCGATGGTGGATCATACTTCTCATGGTCCCCTTCTGATCTCCCTATGCTCAAAGAAGGTAACATTGGAGCATCAAAGATTGCTCTGCAGAAGAATGGTTTAGCTATGCCAAGCTATTCTGATTCCGCCAAGGTTGCTTATGTTCTTCAAGGAAGCGGTACTGCTGGTATCATCCTTTATGAAGCTGAAAAGGAGAAGGTGATTGCAGTCAAAGAGGGTGATGCTATTGCTTTACCTTTTGGTGTTGTCACTTGGTGGTTTAACAAAGAAGATACCGAGCTTGTTATCCTGTTCATGGGTGATACCTCCAAAGGTCACAAAGCTGGTGAGTTCACAGAATTCGCTCTTACTGGTGCTAATGGTATTTTCACTGGATTTACAACTGAGTTTGTTGGCCGAGCTTGGGATTTGGAAGAAGACAAGGTTAAGGAGCTTGTCGGAAGCCAAAAGAGCACTGGAATTATCAAGGTGAAAGATGGCTTCCAGATGCCTGAGCCTAGCGAGGCAGATAGAGAAGGCATGGCTTTGAACTGCTTGGAAGCACCTTTAGATGTTGATATCAAGAACGGCGGGCGTGTTGTTGTTCTGAACACCAAGAACTTGCCATTGGTTGAACAAGTTGGACTTGGAGCTGATCTTGTCAGAATCGATGCTGGTTCAATGTGCTCCCCTGGATTCTCTTGTGATTCAGCTTACCAGGTTACTTACATTGTTCGTGGAAGCGGCCGTGCACAGATTGTTGGTGTTGATGGCAAGCGCAAGATGGAGATAAGAGTCCAAGCTGGTAACTTGTTCATTGTCCCAAGGTTCTTCGTGGTTTCGAAGATTGCTGATGAAGAAGGTATGGATTGGTTTTCCATCATCAGTACACCAAACCCAATTTTCTGTCACTTAGCAGGAAGGACTTCTGTCTGGAAGGCTTTGAATCCGCAAGTTCTTGAGGCTTCGTTCAACGTTGCACCCGAAACAGAGAAGCATTTCCGTTCCAAGAGGACTAATGCTGAAATCTTCTTCCCTGCACCAAACTTGTAAGAAGACTCTGGGGATTTCCTCCTTTAGTTTTATTTTAGTGTTATGATCTTGCAGATCATTTTTAAGTTTTAGAGTTTGTATATTCCTTTGAATATTTCTGGTTAGTACTGGTCTGAGTATTAATGAATTTTAGTTTATTTTGGTAAAAAAAATGTTATTTGCTTGATTGCAGTATTGTGTTTCAAGATCAGTTGTATCCAAAAAAAATTTAAAGTTAAAAACGCCGACTAAGGGGATCGAACCCTTGACCACGGGATTAAAAGTCACGCGCTCTACCACTGAGCTAAGTCGGCTGTTGTAATGTTGCAGCATTTCTTGTATTACATGTCTTCTGGTTTCATTCCTTGAAAGCTTGAGATCGTAACCCAAGAACAGCCAGCCATTGCTTCATCCAAAACAAACAATGATTAAGCTGCACCATGTTAAATTGGAGGTTTGACACCAGTTGGAAAATTAGCTATTACCCCACCATATAAAGCTTGACAAAAGAAAAAAAAAAGCCAAATCAAACACTTAAGTTTAATCAATTTTTCCAAAGCATTATCTAAATTGTCCCACCAAAGCGTTTTATTCCGGATTGCATACTGTCGATGCCTATCCGAGAACATCCATTGGTCAATGATAAAGTCATTGGATGATGATACCAGTGATTTGATTTCGAAACTCGCCAGCACCAAAAAAAATTCGGAACGAGCTCTAATTTTAAGTACTTCAGTTGAAAACCCAGGATTATCCCCTTTTATCAACCAGATAATTGTTGATACTTTCTCACATCGTTATTTTTTGAAGACACTCATTTGTTCATCTTGAATTTACGTGCCTTAACGTCATAAACCTTATACAGTGTCCCATAAGTTAAAGGATTCTAAATTGAAACCTCAATCGTTTTCAACTGAAACCCAACATTGAATTAGAAAAACAGCTTCTTCTCAAGTGGAATCCACCTCGGTTATGCGAGCACTAGGCATGTTGAAATGAATTTGAAGTTGAGATGTGTGAGTTGAAATGGGTATTTATAGGGGGTGAATAGTAGCCGTTGGATGAGGAATTGACGAGCGATGTTCAAGTTAGAGAGCGACATAGTGACTATCGCTAGCGCTGGAATGACCAATGAGCGATACTTATACCATCTAGCGATGGACACTTTATTGCTCGCTGGAAAGTCTGTCGTGTATGCCTATATGTCATAATCCTGCGAATCCTGGATAGAGAAAATGTCGCCTTGAGTCAAAACACGCCACCCACCCACCTTTCAATTCAATCTATTCCCCGGGAGTTAAAGGAGGAGCGTGTTCTAGCAGCTTTCTATGACAGAAAGACTAACGCAAATAAGTACCTTCTGATTTCCGTGAGTCAATAGATACTAGGTAGATTTCAGAGTTCCCTTATCTTGGATCACAACCAACAAATGAGTCGTATTGCCATTGCAACTAATGAAAGGTGCCGTATAACCCTAAAAAGAGTATACATGATTTCCTACCTAGCGTAAGTTACCCCCTAACCAGGCATAAACCACTTGTTCCAGTGGGCAAAATCTGAGCGCTTTCACATTTTGTAACTTTCCGACCTAGCCTATTTTTCAAAGACATGGTCATAGAAGTCAGAACCTCGTAATCTTCCCTTTTTTTAGAATTAATTCCCATCCACCAAAGCCACAATGGAGCAAGAAAGAAAGAGGAGTCTAGTTGACTGGCGAAAAGATCAATCCCATCCAATCAGGACGAGCAATCTAGATGTCTCTTTGATGCCCCCAAGTCAAGCAAAAATGGACCGTCTAAAAGATATCTACTTGGCTCTTTGGCAGAAGATGGAACTATAAAAAAGGGGTCTAGAATCTATAGTCTTTGTGGCTTCCAGGTCCCTCAACTTAATTCTTTGAATTACCAATTAGAGACCATCCTGTAGAGAGAGCGAATGAACAATAAGGATATATAGATCGGGTAGGAAATCAACAAGCAATGGAAGAGATCCTAGATACAAGACTAGCTAGGGATCCTGGTTGACGACAAAGAAATTGAACCACAAGTCGGGAATCCGGGTCTTCGATTGAAAAAGATCATTTTGGCATACCCATAGTGGGTGCGAACTGATTATTTATAGCACTAGGGATGCAACTATATTTCTTGTCTTTGGTTGATTGATCAAACAAGGAATCATCGTCATTTTTTATTTATTTTTGCATGTTCCACCCTTTCACTGAGATTTCTCGGATCGAGACCAGCTCCTAAGTTAGACATATTAGAATGGATATCAGCATAGAAGAGAAGATTTTGCAAAGGCAGGTTATGCAGTTAACCCATAATAGTGGAGCAAGAGAATAAAATTTTTTAGACAAAAAAAAAGTATGGTTGACTTGCCAGTTCTTCAATTTTTAAGATTACAAAAGCTAGCTCTAGATATCAGATCACGTTATTACTTGAATGAATTATAACTTAAATAAAGAGTAGGTTTCTCATCAAGAATTAGGCGGCCAGTGTGAATTAACACTGGAAAATTAAGCGGCAATGGGTCGAAACAATAAAAATAAGAGGTGAATGAAATGTAAAGGTGCTAGAGTTTTTGCAGTTCTACTGTAGGCACAATTTTCTCACACTTGTTGATCTGATAAATCCTTACATGATATATATAGTTGCAGGAAATCCCACAACTAACACCCCTTATGATATCATGATAATAATTTCTAGATCTAAACTTATTTGATATGAAAATGAAGATAAAAGTACTAAAAATATAAATGGACACAAGGATTTTTTACATGGTTTGATCAATGTGATCTACATCCATGGTTCTTCACTATGATTGTTTGAATTACATGAGTATTACATTTAGAGTCTCCATTAATGGATATTTGGTAGAGCTCTAGATCTAGTGTTTGGGGAAGAAGATGATAAAGAAAATAAATCTCTCTATACATAAATGTGTCTCCCTCTTTCACAAAATGTGTCTCCTCTCTTTACAAAAATGTGTCTCCTCCTCCTTACAAAAATGTGTATCCCCCCCTTCTCTCTCATGCCTTTCTCTTTATATAGGTGTTTACATAGTGGATGAAAGCTCACTTGTAGTAGAGTACAACTATATTGTCTCATGCTCCCGCGACGTTCTCTCAGGCTCTTGCTACATTCTCGCAGGCTAAGGAAATGAATGCATCTCGCACACTAAAAAATGTGTTGTGCGATATTTTGATCCTACATTTTGCCTCTTTTTCCTTGAATATTGCTTGAAGAGTGATCTTCAAGGAAAAATCCACCTTGTTGTTGTAGGAACGAGCGAAAGAATACTGGACTTAAAAAGTACGTACTTGCCTCTATTCTTTTGTGAAGTTCCAAAGATTTGAGAAGTATATATGAAGTATCACTTCTTGAAGTATGCTAACTATGAAGTATCCTAGAAGAAATATAAGAAGTACTAATCCTCGAAATATAAGAAGTATCCATCCTTGAATGCGAATAAGAAGTATTGCGAACTAATCATGTGAAATTTTTACTCCATTGTTAGTGAGGGTTCTTGTTATTTTTGATCAAGCGCCTTCTTTGGAAATGATTCTGGCCAAGAAGATAAAGAACATAAAATGTTTTCTAGGTAATCCATAGTTGCCTTTGTTCTTTATCTATGAGGGTAGAATCCTTGAGAAAGTGTTAAATGAGCGAGTTGTTTCTTCATTTTTTATCTTGCCCGTGTCTCATGTTTTCTGCTCATGCGATAATATAATCTCTTCAAGTTGCTTTTAATTGTACGAAATAATTAAGCGAAATAATGACATCCTTCTTTGGCGATATCCTCTTGTTTATCCTGTCTCAGCTTTTATCATCCGATATTATTCCGTAAAGTTTTGTAAAATACTTGTGCGAATATAATGCTTATATGATGATTATGTTATGAAATGTGTATCCGATGTTTATGCCATGAAATGCTTATGCGATGCTTTCATAATGCGAGTGTGATGCTTGTATGATGAGAATACTTATCTATTGCAATGTATAGCTAATGTTTGAGAATATAATGCTTTCACAGGTTCAATCCCTGTTTCTAGCGCCAAAAATGTAGTTGCAGGAAATCCCGCAACTAACACCCCTTATGATATCATGATAATAATTTCTAGATCTAAACTTATTTGATATGAAAATGAAGATAAAAGTACTAAAAATATAAATGGACACAAGGATTTTTTACATGTTTCGATCAATGTGATCTACATCCATGGTTCTTCACTATGATTGTTTGAATTACATGAGTATTACATTTAGAATCTCCATTAATGGATATTTGGTAGAGCTCTAGATCTAGTTTTTGGGGAAGAAGATGATAAAGAAAATAAATCTCTCTTTACATAAATGTGTCTCCCTCTTTCACAAAATGTGTCTCCTCTCTTTACAAAAATGTGTCTCCTCCTCCTTACAAAAATGTGTATCCTCCCCATTCTCTCTCATGCCTTTCTCTTTATATAGGTGTTTACATAGTGGATGACAGCTCACTTATAGTGGAGTACAGCTAATATTGTCTCATGCTACCGCGACGTTCTCTCAGGCTCTTGCTACATTCTCGCAGGCTAAGGAAATGAATGCATCTCGCACACTAAAAAATGTGTTGTGCGATATTTTGATCCTACACTATAATTAAGAACGGAGTACTTGAAATCTTGAATCCGAACTAAAAGAAAAAACAAAGGGGAAGTGCAGACTATAAAAACAAGCGAAACCTCTTTAATACAACCCACAATGTTATTGTTACTAGAGCATCACATTATATATTATACAACTCTGGAAAATGCTTCTTGAAAAGCAGCTGCACGACCATCCTCTCATCTTCATTATTCATTGAGAATTGTTCATACCCTCCCATACAAAATGTTATTATGTGAGTAACCGCTGAATTAGTTTTCTCTCATTGTTTTTGTTCAAACTTCTACGGGTTTTCATAATTGCATGATTGATATATTGGAATAGAATTAAGATGTTTGTTTAGTTAAGTGGCCAATTAATTAAACTTGTATCCTTGTCCATAGCTACATAAGGTTTATCCATACGTTAAAGTGATGAACTCTAGACATAGTAGCATGGGAACCGGGAACATTCTAAATATTAAATTAGAATGTTTATGGAATTATACAAAGTGATGAACTAACCAATCCAAAGCAATAGACTCTGCAATGTTTAATTTGCTCATCACAGGACTCTTCTTGAATCGTTAATTTGAAAATGTTTCTTATTGTTGCATAAAATCATAGTAGCAAGAAAAACAACCATTATTAATGAGTGTGGTAATATGTATACTTGTAACATATGAAGCTAGAGGTTTGTTTTTGGCAGAGGACACATAGTAACAAAATTGGCTACTTACATACCAAATTAACACTTGGCATGTCCAAAGAATTCTAGTAGAAAAACTAACAGTTTCTTATTGTTGTTTTCATGAACTCTACACTGCCTTCTAAATGCCTCGTAGAAGCTTCAAAGAATTTTATAATTTAATATTTAACCAATTCTGCTTCAACTTTTCGTTTTCAACCAATTCTAAAAATCCATATGGTTCAAATAATTTGAAGTCTTTTTACATCAGAACTTTACATTAGTTTTCAAGATTTATTTGATTTTTGCAAATCAAATTTCATGAAACCAAACATTTTATTTTATAAAACGGGGTTTTAGCTTTGGTTTAGCTTTGAATCATGTTGCCCATTAAAAAAAAAAAAAAAAAAAAATTTAAATCTTGTTTTCTAAAACTTTTTTTTAGCTTTGGTTAAACTTTGCAAATAATTATTATTCACCTATTTATGCGAAAGTGGTAATTTACCCTTTTACTCTATTTCTTACACGTATACACATTTTTTTATACGTACAAACCACAAAGGCTATTTTATTCGATAGGTTTTCATTTTCATTTGAATGTGGAAAGGTGTACTGTTAAACAATATTTTTTTTTTTACATAAATAAACATAAAAAATTCTTCTAGTTAATTATAAATATTGTTTTAAACACATGTACAAACTATGTTATTCAACAAATTTTTTATTTGAGGTTTAATTTTTTAACCATGATTCCATGCTAACACTCTGTCTCCCATGGCATTAACCCCCGAGCTAACACTATAGCAGGTGAGAGCTATTTACTTTTATATTCAAACTTCATGGTACGGATACATGGTACAGATAAATTGAAGTCCTAAGATTTGATCAGTATGATGTATCATACTGGGTCTGTAACTAATGATGCCCTCTCTCACCTTTAAGGTGGCTTTAATGTTTCTGAACAGAAGCACCAACACACTGGTGAGCCCTTAACACCCTTAAATCTCCATTCTCCTTCAACTGCATCACTAAAGACAACTCAAGCCTGAATACAATACCAGCACATGCTTCTCATCAAATCAAATACCCCAGACTTATCATCCACCATATCTTAATCCATAGCAACTCATCAACTCAAACCTATGACTTTCAACTTCAGTTCCCTGTAGAACATCGCTTCAGCATCATCTTCAACATCAAACCCTTTTCAGTTCATCAAAGCAACCATTATTCTTCTTTCTTGCTTAGGCACTTTGTTGCTTCAACAACACCAACCATCATCAACAGTGACCAGCTCAACTAACCCATCAAAATCATCCATCTTTGAAGTAATCATATCCATAAATTTATCTTCAACAACTGGTTTAACACAGTTTTTTTTTCTTCTGTAAGTTGTCTTCTTCGTTAGGTAGTTAGATCTATTTTGTTGTTATATTTGATAGTGCTTCCCTATGAACCAACATTTCATAGATCACATAGATGGGAAAATATATCATAAGCATATATGTTTGTATGTCTAGCTGGGATAATTTGTTTGTTTGGCAACCACCTTGATAAGTTTGTATTATTTTCATGTTCCTGTATCTAGTGGTTTTTCTAAACTCACTTGATTTTGGAACTTCATGTATCATTTGTACATTTATCTTTTTGTTTTCAATATATCCCTATTTCAAAAAAAAAAAAAAAAATATCATAAGCATATAATGTTAATATACAATGATGCTAAAAGAAAATTTCTTCAGTAAAATTCTTTCATCTCAATTTCCAAAATCCATTAACAACGATTTTTTTTTATTCTTAACATAAACATAACAAACTTCTATATATTTATGAAACATTATAGTTAAGCCATTTACAAAATCCAATAGATATAAATTAAGGGAAATGAAATCCACTTGTTTGCTTTCTCCATTCGTATTGAGGTCCATAACAACTATTTAGATGAATTAAAAGTTAAGAAATACTAAGTTATATGCTTAAAAAGGTTATCCAACTGCTATAATATCAAACAAAATGAATTCAAAACTCAAAATTCAAAATTCAACAAAAAAAAAAAAAAATTCAAAACTGTTCAAAAAAAAATTAAAATCCAAAACAACAACGAAAGTTATAGTAACATAATTCAACCATGTGTATGTATACAGATTTATTACATACCTCAAATCCTCTATTGATCATTCTTTATTGCCTACGTAGACACCAATAGTTATGGTCTTTATGGATCTGTACAAGATTTCCTCATCGAATGTGGATCCTAAGAGTAAATACATTATAGGACTGTACATCATATTAAGCAATTGGTAATGTTGGATATGCTATTTGATAAAATTAATAAGACTCATCCTAACTTTTTTTTATTACAAAGAATTGATCGTATACTTGATGTTGATGGACGTGGAATTCTAGTAAATTCTTAAAACTTTAAATTTAAGTTTAAGAGACAATACATAATTATTCGATGTTACATACAAGCATATTCATGATTTATTTTATTTTTTAGTATCCACTTTGTCAATTATCTTCCATGTATTGCTTTGTAATTCACTGAAATCTAAAACTGCTGCCCAGATTAGGTTGATGCATGAGAGGTTTCCATATTCTCACCTTCTTCAAGTGGATCATTGGTTGAAGGTAGTATTGGTCAGAAGTAGGGAAGTCAAGAGAAGAGCCGCAAACAGATACGAACTTGTGGTTATCTCTAAGATATTGGAAAAATTCGAAAAAGCACGAGGACCTTTCTACGTACGGACCTGATTGATGTTACAAAACGAGTATTAGATAGATTAACATATCTTATTATGTAATGAACCCATGAATGATGGTTATTAGGTTTCAGTATAGATATTTGAACTTAAATCTAGATTATTCAACTTCCTTGCATGTTGAGTTGAACAACACTAGTGTTTTCAGTTTTTGTATTCTACATTACTCCATTCCAATTTCAACAATCTTTACCAACCTAATTAGAGAGAAAATCTGAAGAATCTATGAGGTTGTTTGAAGTTTAGTAGATCTTTACTCTCTCTATCACTGCAAACATCAGCGACCAAACTAAACATGATATTTTGGGTTGACAAGAGAAGCCCATAAATGAAGATGAAAAATGCAGATCATAACTTCATGATTGATGAATAAATTTGCTGATAAAGGAGCTTTAAATTAAGATAAACAACATCATATATAACAATAATATACAAATAGCTAGATATATATTCTGAGAAGAGTTGATACTAAAACTTAAACAACTGAATTGTTCCCTATTTTCACACTATAAAGTCAACGATGATGTCTATTAGAACCAAATCGGTTTTCGTACCAGTTTGGATACACAAAGAATTTGGGGAACAAATAAATGTTTTAGTACCGGTTTTGAAACTAATACCTGTTCCATAACCACAGTTCAAAAATGGTTTTCACACGAGTATGCATACCAATCCGGTTCACTAGTTAAACATATTTTCACATGATGTGCATAAAAATATGCGTACCACAAATCTGTAAGTTGATATATAGCTACTCCGCTACGTGTACGAGTACATGTAATACAGGTTTAGACTTATATAAAAAAATAATAACAATGAGTTGAAAAATAATAATAAAAGAAACCAAATACTTAGCAGAAAAAAAATATTAAGTTGAACATTTAATAGTCGAGAATGATGTTTAAAAATAATAGAACGAAAAAATATCTGATCGATTATATATATAAAAGCGATCAATATTGGTCAGCGGTGTAGTTGGAGGTCATATTTAATGAACACTTCAAGAGATGGGTATCCAATGTAGTATTTTGGAATTAGTACGAATTACGATGTGTACTTGAACCCATGCCAAACACCCAACTTTAAAATGCAGCCATTGACTAGCTACTTCCTTTGAGTGCATTACACCATCTAATTACTTCTGATTTAATCTTGCCAAACAAGCTCGTAGTTTAGTAGTAGGACCTAAGGACCCAATAGAAAGATCCTCATAATCTCATTCAGTTTCTTTTCAACAACCATTGGAATTGGAAGGATTAATAAGAAGTAGATAAAAAGCTAGAGAGTGTTGTTTCGATTAAAATTATATTATGCCTGCTTTGGTGAAAGACTTTCTTTTCAATAATGTTAATTAACTTTTTCTGAAATTTCTTAATTGAAACATCCTAGATAGTGCTTCTACTTGAAGCCCCTATTAGCAATCCCAGATATTTTAAAAGTAATAATCCAGTTTAAGCTTCAAAGATATGGAGAATTAACAACAAATTTCTAGCTTCATGTTCAAATACATATAAGAAGACTTCTTTAAGATTCACAATCCTATTTATTAGCAGGTTAATGTCAAACCAAGTGTGTTCTCTTTGTGAAAAAAACGTCGTTAATAGTGTTATAAGTCCTGGACTCAACTATACATGGTCTCATCTGTCAATCTACAACACGACTGCGAAAAAACAACAAAGAACAACAAATGATTCGACAGATTTTGTTGTTATATAAAGAAATTTCGAGCTAGAAATATACTTGTTTCGCTATAAAAAAAAATCGAGTTCCACAATTGAGTAAGCTAGTTGGTTTGCTTACAACACTTGGATTATCGTACCTCAAGCATTATCTAAGCTCGAACTTGGCCGTCTCTGTTGATCAAGGCGATTAAGATTTGACTTTTCTCTTCTTTTTGGTTTATCTCGGATCTCATGGCATCGACGTCTTTCTCTTCTCCCTTTTACTATTTAGGGTAATAGCAGACACATATATACTTAGGTTTTTTCTCTCTCTTATTCTCTCTTCTCTCCCAACTTCAGAAACAAAAAAGAACAAATCTATTAAATCCTAGCTTCTTACGCTCGGATTGGTTTTTTTTTTTTTTCTTTTTTATCAAATCCGGGCGGGGATATTTTTTACTTGATGTCATTGCTGAGGGATTATAGTTTTCTAGTATAAGATTTCTATTTGACTTTGTTAACTTTGGATCCTCATTTCTTATGCATCTTTTGATTTTTCTGACACTAGTTCCAATTGCAGTGGTGACCATAGCAATCTTCATTAAGAAATCATTCTTGTTTGGGTCTATTTGTATGTGATACTTTGGGGGTTCTTCTTATCTACTAGGATCAATGATAGATTTTCTTGGGAGAAAAAAAAAACTTGGGCATATTTCGACAAACCCCTAGATCTTCTTTGCATGTGTCTGTTTTTGGTTCCAGTACAAAAGTTCTATAAACAACCATTTTAATTTCCATTTGATTAAAAGAGGGATATATAAATGCCCGTTACAAACGAATAATGAAAGTCTTATTTATCGCATTGTAAAACCCACGATAGAGCCTATTTTTTTTATTTTAGGAATATTTTTTGGTATACTACTGGGTTCTATGCATGTTTATTAGGAAAAGTTATTCCAAAAAAAAAAAAGAAAATAAGTTTGACTATCGATTTTATCGTGAAATGAATAAAATGATTGAGAGATAAAATCACTAAATGTATCTTTAAATTTGCATTTGTTTCTTCATCGTAATTTAGCTAAATAGATTTGGGATAACTTTTTAGACAACTTTGGTGTTAAGTGGGTTCAGGTCGACAAAGTTAAAAATGTTCGGGTGGAATAGGTCCAAAAAGGAAAAATGAAAAGATAGAAAATTATGGGGTATGGACCGTACAGTGCCATTTATAGTCGGGTGGAATGTATGAAGGGAACGAAATGATAGAATTTTTAACAATAGTGCAAGGGCTGCTAAGAAACTAATTATCGTAGTGAAGTGTTCTCATTTCAACTGGTTATTGTATACAGATTTGTTTAAAGATATTTCGCTCTCAATGATCATACGCAATTCGGATCGATATTGTCTTGCACAACCAATCGTTATTTTTTTTCTTTTTCTCTTATTTTCATTTTTTTGGTAAGATTTTTTCATTGATTCAGTGACGCTTTTCTTAATAAAGTTTTACTTTTGATTGTCAAAAAGGGAAAAAATAAAAATTATTAAAGCTTAAGGTGGTGTAAACCACAAAAACTTCCAAGTTACTACAGGCAGCTTCTTGGTAGGTGATGTCACTGATCATTGGTTTTTCCTACATGACAATTTTAGCCCTGGGAGAATCAGAAGCTTTCGAAAATGACATGACAAGAATTAAGAGAAATCTAGAAATTTTGAAATAATGCATCGGTCGGTGCAGTAGATGGTTTTGTCCCCTCAAAGGTCTTCTTCTACATGTTGCTTTCTCATTTAACGAAATACTGAAACAAAATCTAGGTACAGCAGAATGTGAGAAGCTGTTAAGACAAATTAATTAATGTGATCCAACCACCAACTATAACCAAATTACCACAAAATCACAAGCATTCAGCCCCTATATAAACCCTTTTATGGCTTGTAACCAAAAACCCACAAACTCATAAGCTGTTCACTTCATCTCAACCCATTCCTTGAGCAATTTTTCTTTTTCTTCTTGTTTTCAGGTTCGGAGAGTAGAAACTAAGAAAATGGCAGCAATATTGTTGAAGTTGGCATGTGTCGTTCTAGCTTGCATGGTTGCGGTTGCACCATATGCAGCTGAAGGAGCAATCTCATGTGGTATGGTGACTTCCAAAATTGCACCATGCCTTAGCTATTTGACAGGGGGTGCTCTTACATCTGGTTGTTGCCCAGGAGTCGAGTCTCTCCTTGCAGCTGCTCAGACCACTCCGGATCGTCAAGCTGCTTGCAATTGCCTGAAGAGTGCCTCTACTAGTATCGCTGGGATTAATTATGATAATGCTGCTTCACTCCCAAGCAAGTGTGGTGTTAACATCCCTTACCAGATCAGCCCCTCTACTGACTGCACCAAGTACGTATCTGTATCTCTAGTATATATTCTTTATCATCAGAGTTATTTGTACTTTTAGTTGTTAACAAACTCTGATTTAAATAGATGGATGTTGCTAAAAAATTTGTTCTAAATGTTTGCTAATTTGTGTTGCTGCAGGGTACAGTAAATACCGAAGAATTATACCATTGCAGGATTTGCATTTAGCCGGAATGCATGAGGTACTGATAATTAAGATTAAGAATAAAATGGATGTTTAGTTGATGAAACATTATCTCATAAGGAGGTCTACTCCACGTACTTAATCGGAGCTTCGTTAGCTATCATTCGCTGCTTAGTGCCTAGTATTATGTTGTTGCTGTTGTTTCTGTAATAGAATTAGTGTCTTTGTTGGGTTTTCGTCATAATCAGACCAGACATTCCTGGTAGTTTATGTAATCCTCCTACTTTGAATTAATGAAAATGAATATTTACTCGTCAGCTAGCTTCTTATCAACAAGTATCACGAAGATGATTATGTCAATTGCATATACCTATTGCAAATTAAGACGTATTAGAAAAGAAGATGTCAACCAAACAGTGCAAGTCTTCACTGGCATATTCTCTATACTGTAGTGAATAAGCGCGCGTTATCCACAAAAGATGTAACAATTGTCATCACATTTCAAGTCACTATCAAGATCTTAGTTAGCTTTATTGGATGCCATGCCATCAATTGTCTCCAGTAGCGCGGAGAAAGAAATGAGCCAAGGTCGACGATATTGTGGTTGCATGCATGTGCCCGATCGACAAAAAGACTTACTCTGACCAAATTCATTTGCAAATTCTAAAGACGTGCGTGTCCTATGAATGAGAGTTTATGATGCAGCTGCTGAAAATATGACTTCATGAATATATGTTTTCTCTAATACACCTGTGATTCTACCGTAAGTTAATCAACCCAATATCTTCATTTTTCATGAATTGAGGTTTGAGGTTCAAATCCTACTAGTTGTGGGACTAGACCCTGGATGGGTGTGAGAGTGTGCCTTGGTCCCGTCAGTAGTGTGAGTCTGGGGCCTTGCCTCCCTCATCCATGGATGGTGAGGTTTTGAGTGGTTGAAAAAATGAGGATTGGAATTTCAACTCACTAAAATATTGTGATTGGATTGCAGTCAATCAGGATCCTGGTTGGAACTTGGAACCGGGAAAGTTTTGCATAATGCAAATAAGAAGATTTTGTTAGTTGGTTTTTGTTAGTTTTGAAAGCAACAAGCCAATTAATAACCCGTACTTGTAAATTTACATCCTTCTTTTAAAAGCAATGCAGTTACTTATAACCCGTACTTGTAAATTTACATCCTTCTTTCAAAGGTTCAACTTCTAACTAGCCTATAGCTCTAAGT